>PVHY01001616.1:0-62792 GCA_004024945.1 Uropsilus gracilis | reverse complement strand
ATCTGCCTTTGAGTTTACTAAAAAAAATAAGAAATGTCCAAAAAGTAGATGTATCTTTTATGGCCAAACAATGTGCTAGCTCTTTTATGTATCTTCAATTATATCATCAATATTGTGGACCCTTAAAAACCAGAGATTTGCTTTACATCTTTGTGTTTCTAAGCAACTCAGTGCCTGCTACATGGAAACAGTAAATAAGTCTCTGGTGAGGAATAATAAATATAACAAAGCAATCACAATGATAATTTTTTAGAGCAGATTATGCAATGGGGTAAAGTTTTAGATTCACCTGGAGGATGCTGGCAATTTTCTCCACATTATCCAGTGGAGTCAGAATGGTGAAGAGGGATGCATCACATTACCAACTCATCCCATCTTTAACTTCTTTCCTAATCTTGGTCTTCTAATTCGATGGCACATAATTCATAGGGGGTGGGGGGGGAGAAAGGACCATATCAATAATGCTTTATCTCTCTTTTTGTGAAACACTTAGGTCTTTTTGCAATGTGTGCATGAGTGTGTAAACATACACACATGCCTACAAACACAAATCCAGATTTTTTGAGATATATTTCCTAGACCATGAACCTTATCCTTTTAAAGTTTATAAACAGAGCTGTGAATTCACTTTTATAACCAATTATAGAACATTTTCATTACACCTTTCATTTATTAGTTTCTAAGGTCCTGCCATATTACAGCATGTGTTGGTAATTCCTTTCTCCTTATTGTCAAGTAATTCCATGATATGACTATGCCATGCTTTATTTATCCATTAATCTATGGTGTTAGGAACGTGGGCATATAAATAACTATTTGAATGTTTTCAAGTCTTCAAATATACAATGTACAATCTTTGCATAAACCCAGAAGTATAATTACTGGATCATTTGTAATTCTATGTTTAATTTTTTGAGTATCCATCATACTATTTTCCACCAAGGCTGGTCCATTCTACATTCCCACTGACAAAGCACAAAGTTCTAATTTCCTCACAAGTAGCTGTTGTTTTTATCTTTCTTTTTTGAATAGCTGTTTCATTTTATTTTTTGTATAGCCATCTCAGTGGGCATGAAGTAAATTTTTTTAATAATTATTTTATTTTATTTTTGGATAATTGCTGATTGTATAATTGCTGATCCCCATGGGAATACCATACCACACCACACCCCCTCTGGTCACTTTGCCTTCTTTCTTTTTATTATTTGTCCATGTTTTCCATGTTTAGCTCTTTAGTCTTTTTTTTTTTCTTTTCTGGATCTATTTCTGCATCCTTGGTGGGGGTGTGATTTCTTGGGACTTGGTAGAGTGTGCTGTTTATCTTTCCTGTACTCCTTTTGCCTTCTTTGGCTGATCTCATCTCCACTGTTTCTGCAACATTTTGTTTCAGTTTCAGTCATGCTTTGGGTCTTTTGCTTTGGGGGCATGACTCCCAGCCATATGATTTGGAAGAGCAGATCCTCGTGGGGACAGCCATCAGTTGATGGTAGGTCTCCTGGTCCCCTCTGTTGGGGCTTTACTGTGGGGCCATTCGGCAGGCTTCTTCCCTCTGAGCAAAGAGGGTGTGCAGTACCCTTACTGACAGCATCTCTGTGCCAGGTTTCTTTCTGTTCACAGCTCCTCAGTGACATTGTAGGCGTCGTATTTTGTTTGCTCTGGCAGTTCAGTGCTGGTTCTCACCCTGTTTCCCATTGAGTCCTGCCCGGGTGGCACAAATTTTAGGGTCTTTCCTCCTGTACCTCACCCATTTGGTTTCTGTGGATGAAAACCTGTCTTATTCCTGGTACTTATTCCTGGTTAGGGCTCTCAGGAGTGGAGGCAAATCTGGGGTCTGAGAGGGGGGTCTGTAGCGGACCCTCCCCCCCACCCTGCACATCACACCCTGCTTCTTCAAGGGCTCAAATGGCAGGACCCAGCAACTCCCCCGGTTGACCCTAGCTCCACCCCACCCGACCTCAAGAGGCTAGTGGAGCCGGTGCGTGCGGGTCATGGTGACCACACCATAAAATTTAATTGTAGTTTTGTTGTGCATTTCTTTTTTGGCTAATATTATTAAGCATCTTTTTAGGTTGACCATTTGTATACCTTCTTTGGAGAAATTATAGATCCTTGTCCATTTTCATTTGGATTATCTGACTTCTTATTCTTTAGCCTCTTTCTTATCTACTTATGGGCAAATATGAATTTTCCATAAATAAAATGAGCTTAAACTTTATGGTCTTTCATTGGCAGGAATCCAGACTAAGACCTTCTGTCAACTCAAGCAATGAGTTGATAAGAGCATATATTTTTATGAAAAAAATTTGAGACAATACTTGTGATTGCTACCTCTTTCCATCTTGACTTCTTCCAGCCACACTTCTCTTCATTGATTATTGTTGGTATGGGCACATACATTGAATATACATAATTTCATAAGTTTTTCCTTAAGAAGGGTACCCAAATTATATAACTTTGGGTCAAACAAACAAAAAACTGGAACTTTTGTATGTATATATAATAAATCCTAAGCCCTGTTTTCCTGACAGCCTTGTCTTTGGATTCTGAAGTGCCATGTTTGGAAGCAGAAACAAAATTCTTATCTTTTGGCAAATTTCTGTTATAGGGAAATATATTTCTCATTCTTATGGCCTCTGACTGCTTAGAGAAGGGTTGATAAACAACATTCTAGCATATTCTCATTTGGTCTCATTTGGTTCTCCTTTCAAGCTCCTGTCATCACCACTCCCCTTGAAACAGTGGATGCCTTAGTTGAAGAAGTGGCTACTTTCATGTGTGCAGTGGAATCCTACCCTCAACCTGAAATTTCTTGGACCAGAAATAAAATTCTTATTAAGTGAGTATTCGGCTCTTATCTATTAAGAATGTCTACTGCTTCATTGCAGTTTCTGAATGTGATAGTTTTGAGGATTACTGGTCAATTATTTTGCAAGATGCCCCCTTATTGGATTGTCTGTGTTTTCATCATAATTAAAATGAGTTTATGGTTTTGGGGAGAAGAACATAGAGATAGAATGTCATTTTGTCATGTTGTAACAAAAGAGATACACAATCAATTTGATTTCTCATCATCACCTGATGAGGTAGAGTTTGTCAAAACTATCAAGGTCAGAAAAAGAAGAAAAGTTTCAGAAACTGTCATGCCAAGTAACCTAAGAAGTTATGACAATTTCAATGTGATATCCTGCATGAGATCATGGTATAGGAAAGAGATATAAGATAAGGAAATATCAATAAATGACTAATATCAATAAATGGCTAATCAAAAACTGATCACTATTGGTTAATCATTAATTATTCACTAATGTACCATATTAACCTATTTATAATAAGAGAAACTGAATGGGGGCAGTCTCAACTGTCTTTACAGTGATTCTGTAAATCTAAAACTTCTCTGAAATGTCTATTGCAAAAATTATAAATACCTTGGTGTCTCTCCTAGTCCAAAAGTAATTTATTCTGTTGCTCTGAAGCAACAGATTGTAAATTTTGAAAATTTTGTATTTCTCACAATGGCTAGACTCTTGGTCTATAAATACATCTGTAAAATACCACAACATTGATATTTTTCTATTAAACCTTAAAGAGGCAGAAAATCACATGAGTGTGCCTTGGCTACCCTCAGTTATTTCATATGATTTAGTATACTAGCCGGTGATTATCATTTCCCTAAGTGCATGAAACCAAAATTTACTACATCTATTTCTCTTTAGGATCAGTACATCATATGAGCCACCTGTCAAGATTAGAAATAAAAAATCAATTTCCTTACCATTTTTGCTTGTTTTTACATTATATTAACTTCCTATGTCAACTGTAAGACATCACCACCAATTTAGTGGCTTGAAACAACAGATTTATTATTTTATAGTTCTGAGGTCAGAAGTTTGAAATCTATATCTCTGGGCTAAAATCAAAGTACTGGTAGGGAGGGCTGCACTTTTTCTAGAGAAAAATATGACCACCTGCCTTTTCTAGCTTCTAGAATGTGCCCACATTTTCTACCCCTCCCTCCATTTTCAACACCAGCAATTAAGTTACTCTGCCCTCTACTCTCAGTGTTACTGCTCCTTTGCTGTTTCTTCCCCATCCCAACCTTTTCATCTTTCAAGGACACTCACCATTGCATTGGGCCCTTCCGAATTATTCTTGGTCTATAAATACATCAGCAAAATACTACAACATTGATATTTTTCTGTTTTCTATTATATAAATATTTTCTATATTTTTATATTTTCTATATTTTAAGATCTTTGACATTTGCAAAACTCCCTTTTGTCACTGAAGGTGATATATTTATAGGTTCCAGCGGGGTTTCCTGTCGAAGGCATGATGCATTTTGCATAACACATCTTTATTTGGTCATGAAACCCACTTATATTGATGTCTCCCCTCAAATTTCTTTCTGTAGCCCTAATCCCCCCCTCAACCATTTGCATGTAATATTATATCTGTAAGACATATTTTTACAGTTTGAAACTGTTTTTGCTGGCTTGTATATCCAGGACCACAGCTGTGCCTGGCACTTGTTAGTGGGCACTCAACAAATATTTGTTCACTAAATGAATAAGTAGTTAATTGTTAGTTATTGCTATAAATATTTAAACCTTCCTGCTCATCACATTTATGTGTGTGCGTGTTCATTCTCTAGTTTCTACTTCTAGTAATTATGGACAGAAGTTCGTGTAACTTGGTCATGATACACATTCCTGAATAAACTTTTCATTTGGCCTTAGCAGTCATCGCCTTTGGGAAGCATTTCTGTAGGACACAGTGGTGCTTGATTGTTAAGGAAGTTAAGGAAGGCTTAGACTATATTAACTTATTATTACGAAATAGTTATTTGTTATTCCAAACGCTCTCAAGCTCCCTCTTATAATCCATTTCCTCTGTGGACAATGACTTTGATCTTTTTATCATATGCAAAGTAGGCAGATGAAGTCCTTACCTACTCTTTTCCTCTGACCGGCAGGCTCTTCGACACTCGGTACAGCATCCGGGAGAACGGGCAGCTCCTCACCATACTGAGCGTGGAGGATAGCGACGATGGCATTTACTGCTGTGTAGCCAACAATGGCATCGGAGGGGCTGCAGAGAGTTGTGGGGCTCTGCAAGTGAAGATGAGTGAGTGGGAAAGAGAATCATGTGTCGGTGTTGAACTTGATCGGTACACTTTGAAGTAGTCAGTAAATAGAGCCTTTTTCGTACATGAAGTTCAAGTTCAAAACTGTCACTTTTCGAATAATGTGATCTTAATTTTCTGCTCTCTGACACCACAATACTGATGGGAAAATCACACAAACACGTGTAGTGGTACCATACAAATGAGTGAAATCCAGTTCCACCTGAGAGCATTTTTGTTCCTTTCCTTGATACTGATTTTCACCAGATTCCTTTTATTTGTTTTGATGAAGTCATTAACTTGTTCTTTCTAGAGTGTAATTTCTCTCCCCTCAACTCTTTTCTGGCCCACTGGCCCATGCCTTACGGTCCATCAATGCTGGCATCACAGGATTCTTCTGGAAGCCTCCTTCAACAAAATGACCAGTTCTGAATCATCAGAGCCATGGTTCCATCAGAACCAAATTCCTTCGCAGGAGAAAATCCATGTCTCCACATCTCACTCAATTCATCCGTAGCTCATCTTCCATTCAATGTCCAACAGTCTCCAACTAAGATGGCCCTCTCTTCTCTTAGAAGAGAGGGGCTATTTGCTTTAAACAAAAATGCCTAAGATGTTGTCTGTGGTTCGGGTTTGCCACCAGATCCATTTAGGAAACCCAGTAGAAGGAATGGGTAAGACTCTCTTGACCATATCACAGGAAAAGCAATTCCAGACTGAGAGTTTATCAGCAGCTATATGACCACCCAGCTTAAAACTGAGGTGACTGACCATTTTCTAAATTCACTGTTGTTAATTAGAAGAGCTGTAAGCATTAGCTAGCAGATGAAGCAACAAAATTGAACACGTTTTGAGGTCTCTGCCACAATGCAGGACCACACCAACCTAAGTGGTGATAAATATCTGTATTAAAAATCAATAGACCAAGCAGTCTTTGCAAATACCACGTACAACCACATCAGCTCCCAGTCCCCTCAGGAAAAAAATAGTTGATATAAAAAGGAAAAGAATGTCTATTTCATGTTCTTCTCCATCAAAGTAATAAGCAATCATGGTACATGACCTGAAAAAATTGAACACATCTATTTCTCAATAGACTTTTTTGGATAGATAGCCCTCTGTCTTGTGTCTGGAACAAAAGGTAGTTTTTATTACTTTATGTATATTTCAAGTGTAAAATAACTGGCGTTTTGGACTTGTCTGTTCTTTTGTATATTGGAGTTAATAACCTCTTCCCCTGAAAGCTTACTACTGGAAAATAAAAATTAGCTGATGTAACCTATTTCTTCAGAAAGAATTAACTTGAGTGTTTTACAGAACAGTGTATTAGATAATATATCTTCATTGCAGGGTAGAATTACCTGAAATTGTAAGACAGAATTTCTCTGATTATAAATATAATAATACCTTCCTTACTTTTTAGAGATTAAATGTCTCTATTTTTTAACTATCAAATTTAATAGTCAAGATCAAAATATAAATCAGAATTACATTGAAAATATAAACCTATATTAAAATTTTTTTCAACTTTTTTCCAGGTCTTTCAATATGATTTATAACATTTAATTTTATATGGCAACAACTTAGTTTAAGGAACACTTTTTTTTACTGTCAAGATATAGAAAGCTATAATTTAGAACTCCTAGTAGGGTTCATGAATTTTTTTTCAAATAAGAAATTACTAAAAGTGATAACCTAAACTTTAAAATAAATTATTTCTGTTTAAAATTCACTAAAACCTCATAATTTAGTAGATTTTATAGTATACTATGCCTAAAATTATTCCTAAATTGGATATTTAGAATTAAATAGGTTATAAAGTTTAACAAAACCACATTGCTAATTTCCATTTTCCTTTAGAGCCTAAAATAACTCGTCCTCCCATCAATGTAAAGATAATAGAAGGATTGAAGGCAGTTCTTCCATGTACTACAATGGGAAATCCCAAACCAGCAGTGTCATGGATTAAGGGTGACAGTGCTCTCAGGGTAAGTGACTCTTATGTTAAAATATGTTTATACAATATGTTTTTGAAGTAAATAATCCTTTGCAGACTCAACTATGTGTTTACAAACTGCTAGCATAATTTCTTTCTGTATACAACATTTATATGAAGCTGAAATATTTCTTGTTTTTTTCTCCTCCCCCAAAGCCGAAGTATTTCTGTATCCATATATACAACTAAGGCATTCAGTAGGGAAGAAGAAATGGGAGCTAGTTGTGAAAGGGGTAAAAAAGAAAGTAAAGCCAAAAGCAAAAATTGAGCCATTTTGTTTTATTGATTGGTGGATGACTGATTGATTGATTGATTGACTGACTGACTGACTGACTGATTGATTGATTGATTGATTGATTGATTGATTGATTGGCTGAACCTTTGAGATGTAGGGAACAAAAAGAGGTGGAACTGAAACCCAGACTTTAGAACTGACTGTTTTTGAGAGGAGAGAGAGAGAGAGAAATGAGGTTGGAAAGAAAAGGTACAAGATGCTCTGGAGTGGACTTAGAATGTAAAGCTCAGAACAGGTGAATCTTGACAGATACCTCAATCACAGAGTAATCAAATTTTTAAAAATTACTATTCACATGCTTTTTTTTGCACTTCTTTTTGTATTTTATCCCCACATTTACTAGTGTTTTTTTTTTCAAATTGTGTTTATTGAAGTAAAGTTTGTTTACTTGCATCTATTTGGGGGATCACATGTCTAAACAGCTGTAAATGTATGTTTCACAACATGCCCACCAAAAGTGAGATAATTTTTTTGTGTGTGGTACATCATTATCTATTTCTATCTCTGAATCATCCACTATGAACCCTGTGAGGTCACAGACATATTTTTCATTTTACCATGTTGAGAATATACCATGGGAAATACACAGGTCCTGATACATGTTAATTAATTGAATTAATCTATAAAATTAATTAACTTTTTAGTTTAAAAGACAGCAAGTAATCTCCAATATTTCCAGATAATCTATGTCATTCTCTGATTTCCTCTTTGTTATAAATATCAGTGAACATCCTGTAACAAAAACAAAGTGACTAAGAACAAAATGGTGGTTAGCAGAAAGTAAAGAGGAAGAACAGTTTTAGGTAAATCAGATAAAAGGAATCAATTTTATAGTGAACTGAAGTTAGATTTGGTGGCAATCTTAATATAAATATAAAGATGTTAACTTAAAAGGCTACATGCCTGGAACCTATATAATGTTATAAGCCAATGTTATGTTGATATATATATATTTTTTTAAAATCACTATGATTTTCTGTATGTTACTAGATTTAGAGTTCAAAAATAGATAAGAAGATAAACACGATATTTTCATTTCAAAGACCAGTTTTGTATTATTTTCAGATTTTCCAATTTTTCAGTGGACATATTTCCCTAAGAAAATATAGGTGTAATAAATTGTTAAAAGCAATAGTTTTAATGAAACAGAGTTGGGTATACCTTTTAGAAAAGCAAGTAATCCTTGGTGTCTTCAAATGGTGAAAGAAAATCATAATGAACTATATGTTACAGGGTCATCGGTAAAGTGAATTTATATAATCTTGTGTTATTTCATTTAATATTGCATGTTATACATAATAAATGCTGAATCCGTGTTATAACGGCATCTTCTTTTTCTACAGTAATAGAAAAGTCTTGATTAAATGTAGCAAATGTGTCCTTGATAGTCATAGATGTTTTAAAATTCATATCCCTATCGCTGGCAGGAAAATTCTCGCATTGCAGTACTTGAATCTGGGAGTTTAAGGATTCATAATGTGCAAAAGGAAGATGCTGGACATTATCGATGTGTGGCAAAAAACAGCCTTGGGACAGCATATTCCAAACTGGTGAAGCTGGAAGTTGAGGGTAAGGAGCTCCATTTCTTCCCATAATAATGTTATCAGAGGCCTCACCTTGTGCTGTGAAAGCTATACTTTTACTTGCAAAAGCAAAGATATTGGTAGTTCAGTTCCCTCAGCTATTACAGATCTTAAACCCCAAGGTTAATACTGTGAAGAAAGTTAAAAGAATCTCATGTACAAGGTCAAATTCTATTACCCATAATCTCTGATATTTTTGACCAAAAACGGACCAAATTCACTACAGTACTAAAACAATAGGACATCATTTTAAAAATTCTGGTCTGGTTTGGACAATTCTGCTTTTTAAAAATAAATTTAAAGGCACAGGACATGGCTTAAATATATATATATATGGAAAATGGAAAAAGTCACTTTTTCCAGGTTCTATTCCATCACACTGTTGAGAAAAAATACTGATTTTAAAATGCACAACCAAAAATGGTACTAGTTCTATGTGCTACATTGTCAAGATAGTTTTCATTTTAAAAAATGTTTATTTTTTTTTGTAAAAAATCAACTAAATTAAAAATAATTGTGAAAAAGATTTTCACTGAGAAATCAGAACCAGGTATTTTATCTATTTAGTCTTTAGATCCTTGACCTAAATTAAATCACATTTTCGCTTGAGAAATAGAAACTACTAGTGCACCTGTGCGGGTAGATCAACTCAGTACAAAATCATTCCAACTCTTCCTATTACAAGAGATAGAATTAACCTTTCTGTCAGTTTTCTTACCTACAAACTGGGATATGTTGTGAGCATTCAGTGAAGCAAGGCATTGACTGTATTTTGCAATGTCTGGAGTTTGAACACATCCAAGAGGTCTTGACTTTTAGAATTATTAACTATTCTTTTCTGCCCTTTCCTTATCTGATTGATAAAATGATTGGGCTGTCACATACTGGCAGAAATTATACTTCCATGAAGAAAGACTTTAAGGGTTCCCCATAGCTTATTTGGAGTTCATGCTACTCTTCTTAAGCCAAAGTCTCTCTATTCTTTTCTACATCTCATTTTTCTCAATCATAACTTTCTATTAGTGTCTTTGAGATTTTTTAAATTCCATAACCTTATTTTTTTAAATTTCTCACAACTTTAGTGATGTCATTTTCCACATTTACTTCTAATTGAGGGAGCATATTTTTATTATGTCACTGTATCAACTGCTCATAAATTTTCTATGAACTTCTCCTTGAAAATAATGAGACTGATGGATCAGTGGCTGTCAGATATTAAAAATGCATGCTTTTCCCATACCTGCTATATTTTAATATCTTCTAAATTATCAATATTTAAAGTTCAGTATGCAACACCAGTGGATCTGACTTACTCAGTAAAAAATATATAAACACAGTCATTCAGAAATATTGAGGCTTTTGTCTGGATTCTGTGTTTCTTTGAACTATATATGGAACAATATAGAATTAATGTTATCTATCTGTATATAATGCAGCATAAAGATTTTCCACTTTAGATATAAATATGAATAATCTGCATAATAAAATATATCGAATGCTGATTATTTAGGACACTGTTTTTATAGATGTTGATGCAATTTGATTTAGCTTTGACCAGTAGGAAAGGATCACAAATGCAATAACTTGCAATCCAATTACACAGTCTGCTCTTGCCTTATCATTTAATTTTGTATCACACCTATCAGTAAAACTGCTGTCTTCTTTCCTCATAACTTTTAAACTATCATGTTGCTCATTACTTTCATAGTTATTATATGTCAGCAATTTTATTAAACTTGCTGGTATGGAGAACTTATAATATCATTTGAAGTTACTCTAACAGTAGCTAAGATGGTCATTTAACACACATCTATTTCTAGTCCATTTTAGTCCCTATTAAATGAGCCAGTATCTGTGAAAATACGTGACACACTTAGCACATGTTTAGTACCCCATGCTGGCAAATAATATGCATTTAATAAATGGCACCAACTATAATTATTACTCTTACAGTAGGAAATTTTCAGCAACTCTTTTAGTTCTAAAAATTTCTCAAAGGTCAACTTCCCTTTAAAGAAATTGTTGAAGTACTTCCAAAGTTAAAATGTAGACGTGATTATTTACAGCAAAGACCAATTGAACCTACCACTAAGAACAGGTGGAAAAGCCATGGAGAACAACAGGAAGAACCCCCCAAAAGTCTGTGAATGCTTGTCAGTTTGGCAGTTGTAAAACCTGAAAGAAAAGCAGGGCCATGACCAATTGCTCAAAGGGTATTTATTATGTATTTTTGTAAGTAACTTTGCAAATTAGTTGGAGCAAATTAGAACAAGGACTTCACGGTGCCATTTGATGCGGGGCAACATTTAGCACCACTGGATATGCCAGGAAAAGATAGAGGCTGTCTGCTGCTGCAAGCTTCCAGTGAGAACCAGCATGCCAGATCCTGGATTCGGTACAGTGTGTTCTCTAAATCTTAGTTGCCATAACAAACAGGAAAGAAACACTCTTCAACACAGAAGTAAAACTTCTCTGTTTCAAGCTCCCTTCCTAGATTGCAGCCTTAGAATGCTCAGATTCTGGAATGACAGCATAAAAAGATCTGACCTTTTCTGTCTTTTCTTCAAACAATAAAGAAGTGACATACAAAATTATCGATGGAAGCATTTGACTCAAGCAGGTAAACATGAATATCTTTCTAAGTTAATGGCTACTTAAAAATGCTAAATGCTTTTCATAGACTATTTTCTTTAAGCCTCACTAATCTATGAGGAAGGCCCAATCATAGTTTCATTGTAGGAAACTGAGGAACAGAGAAACTAACTAATATGCTAAGGTTGTACCATCTAAGAAAGTTGATTGATGCCAAAATCTCTTTAAGAACAAGGCAATGATATGTGACATTGTCATGAGCAGTGTCAAAATAGGGATGAGAGAAGAAGCCAGACTTACATATATGATAGTGAGAGCTGAGGAAAAGGGAGCTAGTGGTTTAGATACTGGGTTTTTTTCCCAATACATTTGGCAGAGAAAAAGGAAAAGTGAAAAATGGAGCAGTAGCTGAAGCTATCATGGCATACAGGCACTGCTGTATTTGCAAGATTTCCCTTTCTAGATGATTACAATGTTTAAAATATTGAAAATGTTAAATTTTTAATTAGAACAAACCCAGAGAGAAGGAAAGTTTGAGTATAGAAGAGAGGAGGTAAGAGCCAGGGAGCGTGATTCTCAAGAAGACAACAATCTTCTATTCAGGGGACAGTGGAGCGCTAAACTTGACACAGAGGGTGACTGTGTGTTCCAGTTTACCCAAGACAGTTCAGTTTTACACCTGTTGTCCTGGAATAATTATTAATAGAGTCCATCTTTTACTTTCAAAAGTATCTGAGCTTTGATGATAAATTACATGACCCCTTTCTTAGACAGGAAGAAAGAACTTCCTTCCTTGTTAAAGGAAGGAAGGAGAAAAGAGTCAGATTTCAGTACTGATGCATTCATAAGTTTGTGGGGTGAAATTTGAGAGACCTCTGTTCTGAAGGCTTCTATTTCCTGGAGAAAGCAGGAAGGAAGATTATTTTCTCAAAATACTTCTGTAAACTGGTGGAGGGGTGGAGAGATGTGGAGAGTGGAACAGTTCTAAAATAGCTGTGGTAAATGGGAGAGATGACTCATAGGGAACCTGTATTCTTGAAAAAATTAAAGTTTTCGGGGGTAAAGTGACATCAGTTTGAACAGCTGAAGATTTTCCCTGGCAAACAGGGTTGCTCATCAGTACTGTATAAGTTCAGAAGAAATAGAAGTTAAATCCAAAGGCATAAGGATTGGAATTTTTAAAAAAAACAGAGCAAGAACATTGCAAGAAAACATTTTAACATTGTACCATTTTGTATTTGATACACAGTAAATAATGTACCAAGTGTACAAATCTGGGATTAAACACTCAGAGCTCTAGCAATATGATCGATAACTTAATATGAAAATCTTCCTACTAAGGACACCCCAAGATGTCAGGTTAGTTATATAACTCCTGAAAATAAAATGTTAAGATTTAATGGTCAGGAATGAATAGAAATTCTAAGAACAGAGCAGAAAACTTCTGAGTTGCTGTATTGTTGGTTCAGTGGTAAAACTCTCTTATCAACTCAGGAGCTGGTTCTGCCCTGTTCTGGAGGTTATGAAAGAGGTGCTCTGACATATAGAAGATTGGATTTAAGACTCTTTAAAGGATAGGAGATAAGATCATTGGGCCCCTGTGCAATGGAGATTAGGATTGAAATACCTGTTTAAATAAGAGAAACAGAAATGTGAAAAGGTAAGCAAGAAACATTTAATCTACAGGAACAGAAACTTCTGCTTTTACCAGAGTTCTAGTTGTGTGGGAGGAAAAAAATGTCTTCTTATAAATGAATGTTCAAACTCATGACTATATCTCACAAAAGAATATAAAAGTAATGTATTGCTGGTAATCCCTATATGGAAAAAATAATATAAAAATTCATTCAGTCCAAAAATTTAATAGCAGCTTAGTTTAAAATGGAAACAACTTACACACTTACATAGGATTTTTCATAAATAAAGTCACGCTGAAGAAGAGTTTATAATGTAAGATTATAGAAGTCATAGAAAACAATTCAACCTCCC
Organism: Uropsilus gracilis; assembly: GCA_004024945.1. Taxonomy (NCBI): domain Eukaryota; kingdom Metazoa; phylum Chordata; class Mammalia; order Eulipotyphla; family Talpidae; genus Uropsilus; species Uropsilus gracilis. Next base: position 49,215 of record PVHY01001616.1, on the reverse strand, counting down.
TTGAGTGAGTTAGCTGATGCAATATGCAAAAGGATTAGAGTTCCAGAAATATTCAGAGGCTCTAAAACAAATGTGTTTAATTAAAGATAAAAAAGGAAGAACAAAAAAGAAAGAATAATATGTTAGAAAGTAGAAAGTTCTGATAATTTTTATAAATGAAAAATGACTGAAATGCTATGATTAATAGTACATTAGAGATAATGAATATTTCAGTCAGTACTTCAAAATTTAGAATTCAGTGCAGAAAAATGGGAGTGTTGAAATTAAATTTAAAAAATAACAATGGCTATCAGGCAGAAAGGACAGATAGAAAAATCTGAGTTTGTGCTCAAAAGCATAATGAATGAAAAATTTGTCAAAACTGGTGAAAAACTTAAGTCACTAAGTTTGAGAAACATGTTTAAAAATCTTTAAGGATGAGTACCAATCAGTATAGATAAATAACATATTTATAAACATTTTCATATCTAGATGCATTATAATGAATACCTAACACTGAGCTGATCTTAAAATATTAAAGGAAATACAGATTATTTGCAAAGATCTCAACCACAGTAGAGAGGATTTAAGAAACCAGCACTGGTTATATAATTTGCTATAGCCTAATGGAGATCTAATTTTTTAATCAAATGTTTTCAAATATAGATAGGTTTATCATAATTTAACATTGCATAATTTATCTAAAGGAATTATTTATACAAATATATGTTCAAGACTATCACAAAGCTTAAAATAATAAAATTATAGTTATAATAGTAAATAGTTACAATAGTAAAAAAATTTAAATAATTTAAAATTTTCATTACTAGGACATAAATAAAATATATAATGAAATCCATGCAGCCATTTAAAAAATGATCATTGTTTATTAACTCCTAAAAATATTTACCATATACAATATGACTTTAGTCTGTCTGTCATCTCCCTCAACATTTCTAAAATAGGAGTAAAAGTAGTAATTTTCCTTTAGTTTGTCACATGGTTAGATAAATAAAGGCACAGAATAAATACTGTACAATTATTTGCTTTTTATTATTATTTATTTACTTAGTACATTTATAATACTTACCATAGACAGGGTACTGTTCCATTTCTTTAGAAATATTGGCTTATAAGTACCACTGTATTCATTAGTGAAAAATCAAGTTAAAGAACTATAGGGTACATATATGTTAGAGGATATATTCCAAACTATTAACAACCATGATCTCTGTATATAAAATTGCATGAAGAGTGGTAATTTCTATTATATACTCGATATGGCCCTACACTTTCTTAACTTTTATAAAGAGATCTTTATAACTAGGAAGAATTAATACATGTATTTATGTATTTGAAAAAAAATATTTCCTCTAAATGTTATCTTAAAAAAAACCTTCTGTTCATTATTTTGATATATTATTTTTGTAGTTCTCTTGCTCCATTTGGCTTTAGAACAAAATCAGTGATTGGAAAATGTGTCAAAAGCTGTGGATCCTTATGTTGAATAATACTCCAACACTTGATTATTGGATGAAGAACTTGAAACAGTGTGTCATTTTCTTAGGGAAGGAATCCATGTATAAGAATAGAGAACTGGAGGCTCACACAAGGGAGTGATGGAGCCCCCTTGAAGGCAGAGGCAGCGCAGGGGTTCAGAGAGTGGCAGCTACTGGTGGATTCAGCCCCGACTTGACTCTTTCTAAATTATGGCAGAAACCTCAAACACAGGATGCTTACAGCAGTTTGGAGGATCCATCACTAAAATCTGATTTGGGTTCTGATTTCTCAATGAATATTTTCTACACTTGAATTGGTGTGTTTGATTCATTGAGTAACATAAAGGTAAGTTCCCACAAAAGGAAAGCACTGCCAGGTGAGAACTGTAGGAATGCTGATCTGACATTGACAGGGAATTCTCTCTGGTTTCCCAAATTCCATGGTCACCTGGAGTGAAGAATAGTTTGTCAATCTCAGAACTGTGGCATCTCTTTCTGTGGAAAAATTAACCCCATCCCAGACATTCTGTGACATTGGGCTTTAGGATGGGTTTCACAGCAGGAAATGATCAGAGTCAGAACTCCACATCCTATGTGATAATGCTAAGTTTTTAATATTTTGTCATATCTGGAGTGCATCTTGAGGTACTTGTTTCTTACAGTCACTATCACGGTTGGCTCATTTTTGTTGTGTATTTTAATATCCCTGAATTTGGTGTTCGTCTTGCCAAATTAAAGACAGTCACATCTGGCTGTGGTTTCTGCCCTTCAGCTAACACCATTCATTCCTTAGCGGCCTCAAAAGATGAGAATGAATATATAGTCATGAGACAAAGACATCAATTATGCAGACTCATAAAGATCTCTTTATGTTTAACTAAAATTATCTCTCCGCTTAGCTCCTCTTTTAATTAGTTCTTTAGAGAGAAAAAGACATCATTTTTAGTAGCATAATTCCATGTAACCTCTCCAGTCCCCATCATATTTGCTTTATATTAGGTTAGGCTGAAATCAGAAACTAAGTGGCTTTTCAGTGTCAGAAGGAATCCTCTTCTCAGTTAAGAGTCTGTTTCTTTCACCTGTTTTACGCTCACTTTAGGTATGGTGTGTATCCAAATTATTCATACTGTTTCTCTCCCCTGTCTTCCCAGAAATACTTTTCTCAGGAAGACAGATAATCAGTGGCAGAGTGATATGACCATGTACTGATTTGAGTGTAGGACTGGAGTCTTCCTGGAGGGTGCCATCTTGGTGACATTGAAGAGGTAGTCATTTGACTACCCTGTTCTTGAATAGAGCAATGTTTTCCCTTAAAAATATTGTTTAATAAGTATTACACAATTTAAGTCCTTCTATTATAATGCTCTTGTTCTTATAGCTAGAAGAATCATTGTTATGTTTTTTAATCACTGTAAAAGATCTATTTAAAATGTACAAATGTCAAGTTTTTTCCTGTTTTCCTAGAAATATGAGGAATGTGTCTAGAAGAACAGGAACAAGCCCTCCTAGAGAGAGGGTTATCGTAGGTTTTCCAGATATATAAACAACTCCTTGATTCCATGGACACCAAGGCAGAAACCTGTGTCAACCCTTAGGGAATGAGACCAAAGGGAAAGGCATTTGGAAAACTCGTGACCTCAGTCCATTGTTTCCACCACTGATCAGGGTACTGGACTCTGTCACTCCTTTTCTCTACAGTCTGAAAGTTCCCTGAGAACTGATCAGGTCTGTGGAAAGCTTTTGTTTTTTGTGGTTTTTGTTTTTATCTTTGAAGATTTTTTTGCAGACATATACTTTATAGTCAAATAATAGAATTCCAAGAGACCAAAAACAGTCATAGTTAATAGAAATTATACCAAACACATATGTTATCATGTAGGCAAATATCCATTGATCTAATTATAAGAGATTAGCACTATTTTTTTAAAAAGTTAAGTTTCTGGCTTTTCTTCTCAAAGGTTCAAGTTCCATCTTGCAGCTAGAAAAATGGGAGTGATTATGTAATATTTATATAATCTTTGATTTGAGTTTTCCTTTGTTTGTGCTGCAGCTCTTAACATGACAAATGCCACAGAGAGAGGTATTTAAAACCCCAATGTGTGCTGTGCTGTCAGTGATTGCAGTTTTCATAAAATTTGCAGTGGTCCTGTTCCCGGCATCAATTCCACTTGTTTGATGCCACTAACAGGTTTGATTTGCTGTCATGAGTACGTTGTGTATGTAAAAAAAAAAAAAATCACACACAAAAAAAGTCCTCGATCTTTGATATCCCTGAGGCTAGCTATCATTGGGAAAATTAAAACTGCATGGTTTAATTGAATGCATGTTTTCATTGAAAAAGCTTGACCCAGGGATTTTGACTTTAGGGGGTATTATGTTGCATTCTCATCTAATCAATTCTGTAGAGCTTTCAGGAAAAGAATGGTAAAGCGGTTTTTTAGTCAAATTGTCAGCCAAGTTCTCTAAGTAAAAAAGGTACATGATGATTTTAACATTGAATGCTTCAAGTTAAAGAACAATTTAGTTAGACTCTCTTTAATTGCACGCTGGAAGAAAATATGTTCTCCTAAGTTTGTCCTAAATTATTTAAAATAATTGAATTGTTTACTATGATGTTAACACATTTGAAATGAGAAGTGACTGTGAGCTGAAGTATGTATGTGGTAGATGGGGTAAATGTTTTCATTGCTTAGAAATTAAGGTGATATGTACAAGTTCATGTGCACAAACACAGAAAAGAAAAACTCTCTCTTTTTAATGCATTAATTCATCCAACAAAGAATTCATCCTCGGGCGCTTTTCTAGGCACTCCTCAAGATAGAGATGCATGCCTTGCTCTGACTTAACTTCTAAATGAAACTACTTTGAGTCAAGCAAAGAGAATATGGGAAGTTATTAGAATTCTATGGCAACATGGAATTTGAATAATATTACTTTCAGGTATTTCCTTCAGAAATTAAGTATTTGAGTTTCAAGTTGTAATTAGCATACTTATTTCCAAGAATAATAAACTATACAAGGCTTGGTTTGGGGAGAGGAAAGTTAATATACTGGCTGAAAACAGACTCTCTAGACTCAAGAAAATGGAATGGGCTCCAGAGTTTGTAGCAAATTGCCAGGGTTCAACTCCTGGTTCCATCACTTACCACCTGTAATTTCAGGAAGATTACTGTGTCTCTTTGAACCTCAGTTTTCCCACTTAAATAATGAGGTGCCTAATAATCTCTATAAGTTGTAGAAAGGTAAACTTATATAAATATATTTAATGTTCTTACAAGAGTTCTAGCCACATAGTAATCACTGAAACAATAGTTACCAGTGTTAGTTCTAGAAATACAGTATACCAGAAACTGTGATTAAAACACTTGTAAAGACAATTATAGTTTTTATTCCAGGTGTCATCTTTATCTCCAAGGTAGAAATAATAAACCTCAATGGCAAAAACTGAACTTCTATTTAAAATAAAGCCGATTTTTGATAACTTTGATCAATCAGAACAGTAATCAGAGACTTTAAAACATGGAGTGACTCTAAAAGTCATGGAGTTCAATCTCTTGTTTTTGTACATGAGGAAATCCAAGACCAGAAAAAGCAGCACTTTGCCTAAATTAGTAGGACACTTAGATGTCTTGATACCAAAGCCAAAGCATCTGCCATCATTTCTCCATCCATTGTCTTTCCTTTCTTGCATTTATGTAATATAGACCAGAGTTCTTCAGCAGTCATCTGCTTTAGCAACAGGTCGACATGGGTGTGAATCCTGACTCTGCCACTTACTGGGTATGTCACTGTAGGTCTACTTTCTTTCTTGTGGAATGAGGGCAGTACCACTTGGAGTTCTTCTAATGGACTAAAGTAGCATCTCTCCAGTGTTTACATGTGGCTGTGGGATAAACATTGGATATTGTTGGTATTGTTATCTGTTGTTTACATTGTTATAAAGTTGGGTGACTTCTACCCAGAGAATACTACTAGTTAGGTTTCTCAGATTTCATAAATAGAATGTTAATATTACCAAATGACTCAGTTTGTTTCCAAAGAACATAAATCTACCCTCAATCAGCAATGCCTTGCATTCTTGGTCCTTGTTTGAGATTGTATCTTTGGTTTGGTCCGGCTGTGACAAGTGATGGGAGGAAACTTATTTAAGGGCTGTGTGAAAATATGCCTTTACTGGCAAAGTTCAGACAGGCATTTACAGTCAACATGTTCTATGAAAAATTATATAACAACTGGAAAGTCGAATATATCCTGAGTTTCCATCATATTTTACTCACTATGGAAATAACCATTTGCCAAAAATCATGCTGAACTTGTTGAATGTTCCATCACTTGCTGCTCTGAAGTAAATTTCAGGTAATATGTTGCTTTAAAATTTAGTGCCCGGAAGATAAATGGTGTCTCCTGAGATATTACTCTTTTGTTTTTTCTTATAAGAAACATAAACTTTCTTTTCTTTATTTTTTTTCACTTAATTTTCTTTTATCTTACTTTTTGCTCGACCACATGTGATCATCTGAATCCAGTTTGTAGTTTAGTCATAGTACCATTTACACTAAACTGACCATAAATCTCCTTCTCCCCTGATATTAATGAGTTGTCATTTCATTTAATTTATGGTCTTATCTATCATTGACTATACTCCTGTCAAAGCTTCTATAGAGAAAGACAGAAGTGAGTTGATGGATTAATGGAACTCTTTCTCCAAGGTAAAGATGTTTAAATATCAGTGCACAGCCAAAGCACCTGCAGGTCTTGTTGAAAGACACAGCTTCAGGGCACATTCCTCAAGGGCTCACATTGGATAGGCCTGAATTTCAACCTTTTAACACTTCCTAAATGATCCTTATAGGCAACTTAAGCGACATTTTAGATTTCTACTTGGAATGTCTTTATTCCAGATTAAGTTCTAAAATATAAAGAGGTTAGTTTGTCCACAAGTAGAATAAATACTACAATCATCTCAAGTTTATTCATTTCTTGAGTCCTTCCTCCCCCTATATATTCATGTAATGAGGTAACCATATGGATATACAGATAAATGAGACATGAAAACCTATATATAAATAACATATAAAATATAAAAATATAAAAAACATATATATGTGTGTGTTTTTCAAGTTTAGTGAAAAGACGAATAGCAATGATTACAAGAAAGTTCAATATATTTGTCATGGTAGAAGTCTGTGTACAGGCTATAGGTCAAGGGAGATAGTGAGAGATTCCGGGAAAGTTCCAGAGAGGAGAGGTCCAATAAGATTTTGATTTATGATTAGCACTCACAGTGCAGATCTTATCTCACTGAGGGAGGAAAAAGGAAATGGAGAAGAAAATATAGACTGACTCATTACCAAGGGAAAAAAGACTAGAGAGTTTGGGATAGTACCTATTAGTGGGACTATAAAAACCACAAAGAGCTGCTATTTAGTTGACAAACTAAAATATATACGAAAATTATACTTTGGCATCCTTTCTTGGAAATAATGTTTAAACAGTTGTGTACTAGCCACTGTGTCAGCCTACGGACTTCCAGTCCAGAGGCCTCCAGTCCTTGCAAAGTATCTGGAATTTCAACTCATCTCGGTGGCCAAGAAATGTCTCTGGATTGAAGCTACTTTAGAGAGGAGACTATGGTGTCACTTAAGATTTAAGTTAGATCACCTGTTAGTTTTTCAGCCAAAATTTCTGGCTAAATAAAGAAAAAAATCTAGTTCTTAATACTCTTTAATTTAGGTGACTGGTGTCAGAATGCAGGTATCTTCCTTGTCATGAAGTTAGATCAAAAATGACTTTGACAAGTTAAGGTTTGGAAAACATAACATGGTTATATAAAAGTTTAACTCCTTAGAGGAAGTTGAGGAAAGGGTACATGGAAATTATCTGTATTATCTTTGTGATTCTTCCTTAATTTAAATGACGTCAAAATAAAATCTAAGACTTTTAATTGAAGTATCATTGCCTTGTAATATTATATAGGTTTTAAGTGTACAGCATACAGCATTTTGATTCAACATCTGGATATGCCACTAAAGTTATTGTTCGATCCACCACCATATGGTTGATTTAGCCACCTGCCTTTCCCTTCCGTTCCCATAACCACCTTTTTGTTCTTTTTCTTTATTTTTTATTGATTGCAAATATATATATTTATATAACATATAATCAATGACATATATATATATATATAATGTCATTGTCTACCTGAGGTTTTCCCATCTCCTTATCACCCATTAACCATCTTAATCTTTTGTGCCCTTCTCCTCACCTATTTTCTCCCTCCTCTCCCTCTCTTGCTCTATAGTTCAGTTCTGTTGGCAGTTTTAAATTTTTCTTATCTGTTTGTTTTTTCCAATATCCCTCACATAAATGAGACCATCCCATATTTCTTTTTCTTTCTGGCTTATTTTTGTTCACATGATTCTTTCTAACTCCATTCATGTTATTGCAAATGACATAAGTTTGTCTTCTTTGACTGATGCATAATATTCCATTGTATACATAAATCACATCTTTTTTAGCCATCATCAGATTTGGGGCATTTGGACCCATAATCACCATTATGCTAAGTAGGCAAACTAATCTGTCTAGTCATCAAGCCTTTTGACATCTCCTGTAAAAACCAGGACATGCTTAAAAAAAAAAAACAAAAGAAAAAATTGATAACAACTGAAGTTTGACTTGTATTTTGGCTTATGATTAAATTCCTAAGATATTTACTATATCAGCCATTTTCATAGTTGTCTGCCTACATCTAAGCCTGAAATGAAAACAAATTGACTTTGCGTGGCTCTTGTCTGACTTAAAAGGTAAACACTTGTTGCCCATAGCCATTATTTACCATCTTATTTACAAGCGCCGGAGAGTTGTTGTTGTGTGGAGATGGACTCCATCCAAGCCACTTCAGAGAATCGTGGAGTCACAGCAGCAGACTGTGAGGGGAAGGAGGAGAGAGCAACTGTTTGTGAGGGTTTTGTGTATGTTTTCGAAAGAAGCTTGCATTCTGAGGCTTCCAGAGATGGAGCCACAGCAGATAAACCTCCACATGCATCACTCTGCTTCAAAGGGGACACAAATGTAAACAACAGCAGTATAAGCAGGGTCAGGTTTCTTGACTTGGCTTTCCCAAGGCACTGGGAAAGATCCACCAGAGTTTACCATTCAGTGTTCATCGTTATTTTTGTCAGATTTTCTTTTATTGATTGGCAAACAAAAGAAGAATCTATTGAGAAATAAAGCACTGCAGAGTCTCAATAGAATTGCTTTTTAACTACACTTGGGCAATTTTTTTCAATAAAAAAATAAAAGCAGTGGAAATTACTCTTTATTCTTCTTAGTGCTTGTCTTCTAATAGGTATTTCTAGTTCAAAATACATAAAGTATGATATTAGATGAGATAGATGTAGTATTTATGAATATATTTGAGTAATCTAATACTTACCAGAACTCCTGTTTTAATCAGAACAATTCCTTTCTTCTTGGATAATTGAATGGAGGAATGGATTTGAGTGCTTACTTTGCAGACTTTGAAAAAGCATCCTCAACCTGGTCAGTTCTTGGGATACAGTCAGCTAAAGTGGTTTGAAATAAAAAGGAAAGCAAAATTTCAAAATGTCATAATTTTCAAATGCTAAAGAAAGAAGGAAAATAACTATTGTTTCTACTCTTGCCTGTTATTCTAACTGTAGTTTCATTTTCTAGTACAGTTTAATTTATTGAAATAAAAAAGTTGTATAAAGAAACTTCTTAAAATAGAAAGTTATACATGCTTCCCAGTTTGAATTGTTTTTCCCTCTGAACTGACTTTTCAAATATAATTGGAGATTTCAAATAGTAAATGAGAATTCAGTTGGTAATAGTATTAAAGATTTATATATATATATATATAAAATGTATGGAAATGTGCTATTAATGCAATTTTTGTGCCCTTATAAAATGCCCTAGAATTGTGTTTTCAGAGACTCGAATGACAAGAGATATATTTAAGATACTGACTATGAAGAAAATTATAAATAATCTCAGGAAATGCCACTAAGAATATACAGTCTTCAGGGAAAAGAGAATGCTTTTTAAGATATAATATTTATACAAATGGAATAATTCTTATATTTGTTTCTTGAAATATATATCATATTTTAGAAATTTGCACATGCTATCCTAATCTTTAATATTATTACAACTGAATATTCATAAAGTATTGGAAATCTCAAAAAAAAATTTAAAAAGTCAGTTTAGAACAAGTCAAACAGAAATATTTGTAACTTTTATTTTAAGAAATTACTTCTTAGCTATTTTTTTCTATTTCAATAACTATACTGTACTAGAAAATGAAATTGTATTTAAAATTATAGGCAAGGGCAGAAACAATATTTTCCTTCTTTAACCAACTGAGCTAACCGGCCATCTTATATTTTCCTTCCTTAACATTTGAAAAATTGTGACATTTTGAGCATTGATTTTGTATTATAAAACAGGTCATTTATTCTTCACAATAAACTCTCAGTAGGCTTCTAGCTGAAAAAATTCAGCTTTATGCTAGTAACATTTCTAACACTATCTCCTCCTAATCCTATTAGTTTGGGCTTTATGTCTTGAGATTATATTGTTAAGTGTATATATGTTAATTATTATTGTAGTTCCTCCTTTAAGGATTGTGTTTTCACCTTCAGGCAATGCTCTTCTTCATCCCTGTTAATATATTTTACCATAAATTCTGTTTTGTCCCATATTAATTGTTACCACATTTTTCTGTATTTTCTTTCACTTTTTTTGATGACCATATCATTCCCACCAAAGTACCCATTAGTCTACCACCCTCATCCATTGTGCTCCCTCCCAACTTTACATTCACCCCTCTTCACCCCTCTCTCTCTGAATGTCTCATTTGCTATTCTTTGACTTCATACGTGTGTAAATTTCAGCACTGGATACCACAAAATGAGCATGTAACAAAGGAAGCTAAGTTCAAAAGTGAGCAGTTGGGACAGTGAACCAGGGCTATCAAGCTTGGAAAAATAAGAACATTTGCTGAATTGTTTTCATTCTTGTCCAGTGAGAGATATGGGAACCCAGGGTGGTAATTACAAGGAGGCTAATTTTGGTTTAATTCAAAGTGTATTTAACAGAGTTGTTTAAAATGAGTTCGTTTTGCTTGATTAGGACATATTCATTTTTTCACAAAACACAAGGTTGTCCAAAATGGGTTGTCATATAGTACTGAGTTTCCCATAATAAAAGTATACAAGAAAATGATGGATATTGTATTCACCTTAGATGTTAGTTATCTCCCTGATTATTCCAACAAGTCTCCAATTCTCTATTCTAAATGTGCTACTGAGCAATTCCACGAAAGCAGAGAAGGAAATGTGTCACTAATGTAGTTTACTTTATAAATTGCATTTTTTTTCTTTTTTTCTATAAGAGACTGTGCAGGACTATAGGGGGAAAATGTAAAAGTTTTCTCCCCATGCCAAAGATGATTACAAATCAATTTGGAAGACAAGATAAATGCATTAGATATAAATCAATTAAGTGAAACAACAATTAAGTGGGAATGGCATGGAGTTAATTAGTTAAACATTGATAAATGGAAAAGGCAGTATGTTTAGTCAAGACATAATAGTACGGTAGGTAAACAGAATACATGGACCTCAAAATTTAAAATAATTACATATACACAGAAATTTTGATAGTCTGTTTGAAAATGCATTTTCTTTTAGAATATCTATGCTTTGTCCTAGGAAAATGACAAATTTTAGACACTTTCATCTCTTGAGTTGATTCTTTATCTCTGTGGTAAAAGAAATGAGTATGTATTTTTTTCAAAACATTATTCTGCTTCCAACCCCAAACAAACCAAGCCCACGTGCAATAGTAGCAGTAACAACCATGCCAATAATAGCCAGGGAGAATCAGCACTGTCCTCAAAATGAAATCAGGTCAAAATGGGCAGAAGCCTCTAACCAACAAGCCACAGGTCCACATCACCCGCACGCACAGCAGTTGCCAAAGTCACAAAGCAATTTAAACAATGGGGTTTTATTAACAAGAGAAATTAACCAGGAAAACAAAAAGTCCTTAATGCCACAATGGCCAGTTATCTTCCCCTAATCACCATTTAGTCCAAAAGTCCCAAACATATATGTCCAAGATGGTGCCTCTTTGCCCCTCCAAAACTGAGGCAGACATTCTGCAAATTCCAGTCTTTCTCTAGTGTCTTCTCTTTTCTTCTTCTCTCTCCCCAGTGTTCCAAGCTGCTCCGCTTCTCCAAGGCTCTTCAGACTTTTCCAACAGATTCTGATGCAAAGTCAGCTTTCCAAATATGCCACCTTGCTGCGACTCCAGGCATTTTCTTTACCAGGTCCGCCTTTGGCAACATGTGGCCAAATCTACCAGGCCTGCCCTCAGCAGCGCTTGGTCACCCCTGGCCTGCCATTCTGCCATCTGACTCCACACCAGCTGCATCTCTGCTGGCTACTCTCCCACCATGGCTTCTTGCCACCTCCAGCTCACTCTTCCAGGGGCATTGCCCTGGCCAGACCACGTGGGCCTGTTCTCTTAGTCCGCCATTCTTGTCTCTCTTATTTTGCTCCTCTTTTTCTCCTTACTCCTCCCTTTTATTAAGCCCTCTCTTCCCGCTTCCCATTTTCTCTCCACGGGTCTTTCTCTCAGACTGTGCCCACCAGGATATTTTGGTGCCTATACAATTTTTAACTGTATCACTACCCTGTATCAAAAATACACTTTGAATTCCAGTCCAATAAAAGACTAATTGGAACAAAATTAAAAAGGAGATTTAGAATTTACCTGTACTTATTCTAAGAAGGGTGATAGAAGAGAAGGCACTGACTTAAAGCTCATTGAGACTCTTCAATTTTAGTGCTATTCCAGGGGAGTCAGAAACCCTAACTTAGTACACATACACACATATATACAAGTGTGCACACACACACTCTTTGGCCTGTGACAACATTGTTTTTCGGCTTGAAAACAAGAACAATTATGCTAATGAATTAGAAAGCCATGCCAAGTTCAAAAGGATTCAAATGCTTTGTTCATAATACAACAAGAATGCCATTGACTTAGTTGGTGGAAGGGAAAATTCAGACAGTAAAATCTAAATCAGAAATTATAAATTCACTTAAATTTAAGACTAGGTGCTCAGTATGAAAATGAGGGCTTTCACACTGATGTTAAAACAGGAGGTTTATCTGAAAAGTAGAGTTAGATGTCTAGCCCTCCACCTGCAGCAAATCTGAGTCTCTCAATTCTCTATGTAAAAATGAACTGGAAAACAGCAGTTATTTTCAATCACAAAGATATGCTGAACATTAGATGAGATAAAGTACAATACACACATATACATACACAATGTGTTTGAAAATATTCATAAACTATGAAGAATATATATTTTTATTAACAATAGCATTGCTCTTTTATATTATAAACAAATACATCTCATGGCTTCTCACTGATGCAAAGGAAGGTCTAAATGGACATGGATGAATAAATCTTTGGGAAAAAGAGAATCCCATGTAGATCTGCATCTGATAGCATTAGATCAGACATTTTGGAAAATTCTGTCAGCTGTTGTCTTTTTTCTAGAATTTTTTGACGTCTATAAATTCTCCATTTATAGTCAACTTTTCTTTATAGCTTGTTTTATTGGTAGTTTCACAGAAGGCAATGATTTGCTCCTCTGCTCTCTGAGCAACTCAGGGTGTTGATACAGAGGATCTCTGCTGGTGGTAGGCTCTGCTCTGCAGAAACCCCCTAATCCTCTGTTTACCACAACATGAGTCTATTGCCATAGAAATGATAGCTGAGATCCCAGATTCAACACACTGGTTTGACAGCAGGGCCTCCTAAGAGAGACGTGGAACCACAGGAGAAACACGATTTATCAGAATAGTAGGCCATCTGTTGCCTTGAAAAAAGGGGGAATTGTCAACATGAAATAAGAATGCATGAATGGGCTATGTTGTTGGGTATGCTGTAGTTTCTTTTGTGAGTAGAACTGCCTGACTGAAATAGTCATTTGAAATTTTATGTCACTCGAATTTGCTTTTTAAAGGTCAGTAGCTACCCTGATTGCACTGGTTTCTTGTTGAAATAGGAAACAAACAGATTCTAATGAATCGTTGCACAACTGATATTTCTGTGAACAAAGATTTCCCTTTTCATGATGTGCTGTTTTTGTTTGTGTTTATTGTGTTTGTTTGTTTGTTTGGTGGTGTTTCTATTAATAGAAGAAAGTGAACCTGAGCAAGATACTAAAGGTATTTTTTTCCTTTCTGTGCAGCATCTTTTAAAATGCATGATTCTATTCAATTGCTTATTTTTGCTGACCTTATAAATAGCTCTAAGTGCCATTAGCTTGTTAAGAAATAACAAATGACATATGAGGAATATTGTCATAACATTTAACAGAGTGTCATTGGATGGGCATTTTATTACATACTTATCAACCATTTACTTTTATTAAGGAAGGGTTTAGTCAACAGAGAACTTGAAGCTTGGTATTACAAACTGAAAATGCAAACAAAGTGAAATGACATAACCCAGCCTTTTTTTTTTTCTACCTAGGGGGTAGAGGTGTTAAAAATTGTGAAGAAATATAAAAAATCATGGGCTAGCTCAGGTTTAAATGTTATTTGTTCAAGAGGACACAGAGTGTTATATAATTACTCCAAAACAAACCTAATCCATGAAAATTAACTATAGTTACACACAAATGTATTTAGTAAAATTTTCTCTTTCAGAGAAAAGTTAAAAATAAAATTGGTTTTGGAAAACACTTAAAGAAAAATTGAAAATTCTGTATTGTAAAGAAAAGCATAAAACAAATTCTATGCCAATCAAGACATAAATTTTTTGCTTCTTAACAATATTTTTACATTTTGATGAAATTCACAAGTTCCTATATAATACAATTTTTATTCTAACAACAAACCTCCAGCTAGTATTATTGAAACAAAAGCTCCTTATTTTAGTATCTCAAATAAGGAATTTGAGAATTATCCCTGTTTCTAAACATCAGACTGCTCACAATTAAACTTAGATAAAACCATTTCATCAGCTCCTGTTTGAATTTTGTTTGTTGCTGTTGTTTTTTTAACTTGTTTATTTTCAACTAATGTCTGTCAGTTACTAATTTAATCAAGTAACCTTAATTTAAATCAAGAAACTTTAAAAACCTCTTTAAGGGAAACTAGGAAATAATATATATAGAAAGTAGCAAAAGAAATAAAGTGTGAGCTCATGTGTCCTTAGAAATAATGGCTCAGAAACAGAATTTATAAGGGACTTAAGTGTTCTTCTGATCCTACTTCCTTACCAAGAAAAGATAATCAATTTATCTCAAGCCAAAGTGTTCACTAATTTCAGGAATTAATTTGGGTTCCCAGCCTGTAAGGTTTTTTGTGACAATAGTGCAATATCTGAGTAAATAATGACTCTATCTGCTTAATACAAATTCTGATTATTTGTTAAAATGACAATAGTCAACAGAGTATGTATCTGAAAGGGCTTTGAGAAGTGGGAGAGAAGAGAGCAGAAGGGTAGAGAGAAGAAGGAAGAGAAAACATGTACATTATAAAGTTTTGGGGATCACTTACTACTTAAGCCTGATTTTGATGATAAAATTCTCAACCTGCAATTGGTTCTGAAAGCATGCCACAAACTCATGAGTAGGGCCTGTGACAGAAAATTTGTGAAAAATACATTGCTCATATCAACTTTCCACATTGCACATAAACATTATTTGCCTGCCCACAAGGAAGTGAATGAAAAAGAAGTTATAGTGAGTTGGCAAATTACAGATAAAACTATATACAGAAAGCTATACTCTTAAAAAAAATCCACATCAAGACAATTGTACACCTTTTCCAAATTACTAAGTAATTACATGTCCCTTCTATTAAACTGTTTCTGTGATAAAAACACTTCTATGTTTTCTTTCATACAAATAAAATGCAAAATAGGGAGTGCAAGTGTTACTTGATATAAAACATCATACTACTTTTTAACTTGGTCACATAGAATATACTTCCAGTTTATGATTACCACTAACATAATGGGAGTTTATTGTTGAATTTCATCTGAGTTTATTATTACAGATGTACTATTAGCCATAGTGGTTAGGCTGGCATTTGTTTTTTAATCAAAAATGGCTTTAATCTTTTCAGTACTTGATAACTGTGTTAGAACGTCTATTACCACCCCTTCATATTTGGAAATAGTAACAGATACTGATGGATTAAAAAGTATCAGCTTTATTGCTGTTGAAGCTGGATTTAAAATAAAGGTTTCAGTTCCTTCAATTAAGAATTTGCTACATCACTTGTGTTTCCTCATCCTCCTCAGTGACTCCCTACTTTTTTCACATTTAAACTTGAGATCCAAGATGGCAAACTGACCTCTGACCTGGGGAATTATCTGTTAAACATTAACCCTATACCTTGTTGTTTCAGGGTAGTTTGAGAGACTGATGGCCCAGATCTAGGTGGCTAGGCATAGGATGTCCATTGCACCATTCAAAAGAGTCACTCATCCATTCATTTATTCATTCAAAAAATCTTGTGTGTCTACCATGTCCCATGCATGGTTCTAGAAAAATAGCTGTCTATCCATCCATCCATTCATCTATTTATCTACCTACCTATCTTCTGCTTACCTATCAATCAACCTGTATTAATTAACAAAGCAAGCTGTTCTCTTGGATGCTTATACTGGAGAGAAACAACCAAAAACAAACAAGCAAATCAACAGTTATCTCATGATAAGTGCTATGAAGAAGCATGAACAGAGGTTGGAAGGGGAGTGGTGTAGGAACCATTGTGACCAGGAAATATTTGAGCCAAAGCCCAGAAGACATTTGTAAACACCTTTGAGGAAGTGAGATTAGCAGGAAATGATCTTTTGACAGTTTGATAAGCTGAAAAATGGGGAGGAGGGCAAGTTTCCATTTTATCTTTTGACAAGAATCTAGGAATGCCTATATCTGGCCTTTTTTTGCTCTTCACCCACTGGACTTAACAATAGAGCCATGAGCAATCAAGAGTATAGCTGCCTTCTTGAAGGAAGAGACCCTCAGTTTGTCAACATGGTCACACATTCACTAGACCACCTGCTGTGAGACCACCTGCAGTGCTCCTTTGTGCACTGTCCTCTGTCCTACTAGACTCCCCAGAAAGTCCCTTTCTCCCCCACATCAGAGAAGTGTATTTTTTTTTAACTTATAACCTTTCTGGTTAATTTTTTGTTTTGTTTTGTTTTTCACACTATACTTTAATCACAACTTTCATTAACAAGAGTGACAACCCACATACCAAATAACTAATATTAACAATAACTTATATTTAGATAGTTGCTACTAAAGTTTATTGGGTCATATTAAAATAACAATAGCATCAATTTGAGGAGTTTTCCACTGACCAAGAACAATTTTTGCATAAAGAAAGCAATGGAGTAATGGAGTAATATCAAAATTAACTGTGAGTTGTCCCCAGATATAAATATGATTTGTTTCCTTTTTTTTACTTTTTATTGTTTATGATTATATATATAAATGCATATATATACATATATATATAGTACCATTGTCTACCCCATTGCTTTCCCATCATCTTATCACCTGTGCACCATCTTAGTCTTTTGTGCCCTCCCCCACAGCCATTCTCTCCCACCTCCCCCTCTCTTGTTCTATGCTTTAGTAACAGAGAAGTGTATTAATTAAATTAACTCTAAAGCCACATTAAGTTTTACAATAAGTGACTATTTACCATCTTTCTACTTAACTGTGTTATGCAATAGAGATCACCATAAGTTATTCAATAAGCCCAAATGATATTTCCAATAATGTAATACCAACAGGGAGGGAAACCCTCCCCTGTTACAGAATTTCTAGAAAAAGTTAAATTCCTAAATGAAAACTTTTGCCTCTATAAATTAAAGCAGAAAAAAAATCTCACTCTCATTCTTCTCCAAATTCTTCTTATTCTCATCTTCAACCAGACAGCTCTCATTCAGGTTCAGGTGTATTGGGGTTAGTTTCAGTAACCACTACCTATAATTTTCCTGCACTTATGGGGTTAAAATGACTCCACCTCAATCTCTCAACTGTTTTTGTTCATATTGTTACAGACAATGGAACCCAAAGATGATCAGTGCAGTAATCTCATGCTTAAAAAAAATATAGGACACAAAACCCCAAGGGCTGCCAGAGTTATTCAGTCAAAAGATGTAGACTCAAATATGCAGTACAACCAAGGTCTTCCTTCCTGTTACCAGAAAACACTAGAAAGATAAGAACACCTGGTGACCCCTTGCTAGGATGCTAGTCAATCTGCCTTAGTTGTCAAGGACCCACAACCTATGAATTTTTACAAAGGTGGGAGAATATCCTGCCTTTGGTCAGATGGGACACCACATTTGCCATCTGTCATACCTGAAGGAAATGGGCATTGCCTCCTAGCTGACTTGTCTTTTTGAAGTTAGAATTTGAAATGAGGACAACCTCCATCACCTTTTTTTTATAATTATATTATTTATTTTGCCTTACATCGTGATCTACTCCAGTGTTCTCCCATCACTTTATCACCCATGAACCATCATCTTAGTCTTTTGTTCCCCTCCTACCCCTGCTTTTCCCATCCCTCTCTCATGATCTATGCTTCAGTTTTGCTAAAAAATAACTTCAAATTTTTCTTATCTGTTAGATTGCTTTCCCTTTGTCCCTCATATAAGTGACACCATCCAGTGTTTCTCTTTTTCTTTCTGGCTTATTTATGCTAACATGATTCCTTCTAGCTTCATCCATATTGCCACAAATGGCATAAGTTTATCTTTTTTGATTAATGAATGGTATTCCATTGTGGACATCACCTATTCTTGATCCACATTTCCTTCAGCTGCTGCTGAAGACAGGGGGTTGGGGGGAGGGAGTGAGTGCTTTAGGGAAGGGATAGTATGGTCAAGTTGCCAAGTTGGGAACAAGCTTGGTGTATGATGAAGTAGTGGGAAATGCAGGTCATAGCATAAATGACTTAGAGGCCAGGGGATGATGTGGGATATTATCCTTAAGACAGAGGGAGCACAAAAGGTTTCTATACAAGAGAACATGATCTGATTTATAATTTTTAAAAGTGACTCCAGCTGAACCGTCCTTATAAGAATTACTCACCACTTCTGTTTTCCTAACAGTTTTTGCCAGAATCCTGCGGGCTCCTGAATCTCACAATGTCACCTTTGGCTCCTTTGTGACCCTGCGCTGCACAGCAACAGGCATCCCTGTTCCCACCATCACGTGGATTGAAAATGGAAATGCTGTGAGTGTCATCTGTATAGGACACTGTCTGGGGGAGACCCGTTGGTGGGGAATTTCAAAATAGGCCTCTTATTTGTAGCGTTATCCTGGTGTCTTTCATTGGTTCAACTTGCACTTCCATTTTCCAAAGCCAACCAATATTTCCATCTTAGAAGTCATTGCCATGGAAATTGAACTCCATGGGCTTTGCTTCATTTCTTGTGGGTAAAATAGCTAATTCATTTTTTTATGCTTCTGTGTAAAAAGGAAGCAGTAACAATTATTCTTCACACTTTTATGAATTTTATAAATCTCATCAGTAAAAAAGTTCACCACTACTTTCATGAAAAATATGGAAATTTAGAACCTACATCTATCAGCTCACAATTTTTTGCTTCATTTTTAATATTGGTACTAATAACTTCATTATTACTCATCGTAATAGTGTAATAGTATGTTAAATGAATTATAAGCTAGACCTGCTTAAGCACTCTCTATAAACTTTGCTATATTCATTTTATAAATATTTTTGAGCATCTCCTGGGCATCAGGCACTACTTGGGGTATGATGGAAACAGGAGCAAAAATAAACTAACAAAAAAGGGTAAGTTTTAAGAGCTTACGTTATAAAGGGAAAAACAGAAAACAAATGGAAGAACATCTACTCCATGTCAATCATGTCAAATGTTGTGGAGGGAAAAAGTAGGGAGACAGAATGTGTAACCTGAGGAGAAATATTTCATTTACAAGAATGTCAGGAAAACCCCATTAAGGTAAAGACATTTAAGCTTAAGTCTGAAGGAATGGAAGGGGGAGGCTAAGTAGTTAGTTGAGAAGACAACTGGGTGAAGTGAAGTCTCTGATATAAGGGTGCACCTTCCTCACCTTCAGAAGAAAAGCAAGATCAGTGTGGCTGATGGTGAGTGACCAAAGAGGAAAGTGGTAAGGGGTGGGGGAAAGGCTTGTGACTCATACAGTTTTGTGTAGATCACTGAAACAACTTTGATTTTTATTTGAGTGGGATAGGAGGGGAAGGGAGGGGTTTCTCTTGTCTGTTTTCCTGCTGATCCTAGTTCATCATATTGGTTTCCTTGTTTGTCTCAAACCAAGTTATATTTGATGACTTCCTATTCATTGTTTTGAAGAAAAAAAAAGTCAGGATTAATTTGAAGTCTAGATAAGGTACTTTTTACAGAGAGAGATTTTGTTTGTTTGTTTCTGCCAGGGACAAGGGACTACTAATTTATCTTGAACTACCTTAAACTAAGGTCAAAGTTTGAAGCATCTTGGACATACCAGAAAATAGTAACATTCTGCAATTCTTTATGTTGAGTTGTTTCACTTGTGGTTCACATAGATATTTCTATGACAGCTAATTACTTAAGATGTTAGTTTATTTAATCTATTAGATTTCCTACCTCTCTAGGCCTTGAGTTTTTATTTCTGTCTCCTCATTCCTCAAGGTCATCCACATTGAAAAACTAATGGTTTCTAAGGTGGGGAAATTATCTTAGAAGAACTAGAAGCTTTGATGTTTGTTACATCTGTTAAAAATATTCTTCCAGAATTTTCATATTTTTTCAGTGTGAGAACCAGACTGAATAGCCTAGCTTACCAATATTGAAAACAGGAACCTATCATAGATTATTTCTATAATTGTATTTTATAAACTTTACTACTTGTCTGTTATTGTTCAGTTTACATTCAGTTTCTAGTTCCTGATACTCTTCATGAGATAAAGAATATTTATTTTGAATCCTAACTTGTTAAATATTTTAATATTGATCTATTTTATAGTTAATAACATGGCTTATCATCAATTATATTAACTTTTTGGTGAACATGGGGTTTTCACTCCTATGTTATGTTGAACCATTTTTTCATTATTTTAACATACTGCTTATTTTTTGTACAATAGTGTTGTTTTAATTTGCAGTAATTCTAATTTGGACTACTACATCTATTTTCAATCATGGGAATAGTATATTCATTGGTGTGCTATCATGAGTAGATTTTGTAATATTATGCCATCTTTACAGAATCAGCTGGCAAACTTACATAGTTTCCTTTGATACAGAACTGGAGATGAGGAACTTAAGATAAAATCGCTCTTAAGCACAGGAACATGTTCTCTTCATTGTATTTTCAATGATTGTTTCTTTCTTATCTATACTTTCCTTACTTAGATTTCCATTAAATGAATTTTGCTTAAAACTACTTTCCTTCCGAACCTTATTACCTTGCATTTTTTTGTGACGGGAAAAATCTGGCAACTTTTCCTCAGATTCCAATGCTTTTAATTACTGTCCACCACAGGAACTCACTAGAGGAAAATCTCATTCACAAGCTCCTACCCATAGATTGATGTCTTAGCTATATGCATACATTATGGCACCCCTTCCTACTTATAGGTTTACTAGACTTAACTTTGGAATTTTCCATCACTCTCTAGGGAAAATTTATTCTTTCTTCTCTTTGTAAATCTTTTCATTTGTGTTAGTTTTCACTAACTCAATTGACTAATCTTTTTATCATCCAATGACATCTCTTTGTATTTTCTAGAAATTTCCACATATTTCTGATCTTTTGACCACCCTCCCATCTTTCCATGGATTTATGTTTCTTAATTTTCAATTTATTTATCTTTTGGTATTTCAGGTAGAAAAAGGAGAAAATGCGAGGCTAAGATTATCATGAAGATGGTAATTCAGGTGTTCAACAAGCAGGCGTTATAAGCAATGCACTCTTATTTAATCATTTATTTACCTTAAAAGTTTTCTTCATCAGGGAACACTCTCCTCCCACCATCTGGGGCAAGACTCAGGAAGGTGTTGTGTTTTCTTCTCTTTTAGATGGCTAAAATCACTAACAGCAACCTAGTTAGTCATTTTAATTGCTGATCCTAAGTAATAAAGCCTCAACCACATCCACATGAGATCCCTGCTGTCTTCCCTTTCTTAGGACTCCAGCAGGTGTGCTACCCTGCCGGTTGGACTCTGATCTTATATTGATTCATTCTTTCCCTACTTCCCAGCACACATTTATGACTCCACAGGTTTGGGGTGGGATCAAGAGCAGTAATTAGGGTGGAAAATTCTAATTTGTCTAACACTGTTTTTAGTTGACTTGCACCCCTGTACCTGACAAATGTTTAAAGTTGACTCACCCATGATTCTTCAGAAATCATGGAATATTGAAGATGATAACAGTGTTGAATTTTTCACAGAAAAGTCTTCTTAACTGATAGAGAGTCTATTGAAGTCCCACTAGTCTCCCAAAAGATCCTTTGGCATAAGTTGAAATGATCCCAAATCTCATTTGCAAAAGCTGTATCTACAAATTCTTAGACACAGCTACCTAAATAAATTGTTGCCCTTTTGATCTTTATAATGAAGCTGCTAGCAAGCCTGATCCTGCATTTAGATGTTACAGACGGGATCTAGACACTTGTTTGGAGGTGTGCCAGAGTCCTCAAGACTACCCTCAAGTATGATGATTCTCTAGATCTCACAGAACTCAGAAATGCTGTCATATTTGTGGTTATAGTTTATAACAGTGAAAGGATCCAAATTTAAATCAGTAAAGGATAATGATTTGTTCTTTCCAGTGGCGTCTCGTGGAGAATATTTCATTTCCCAGCAATGATGTGTGAACACGTCCAAAGTGTTAGACCAAAGAAGATCCCCAAGTCTTGAAGTCCAGAGATTTTGCTAAGATTTAGTTACATAGGAATGTGACTGACCTTAGCTGGCTTCCAGCCTCTCCAAAGGTCCTTGCTGAACAGAAAAATAGATATTCACTAATTTGCATTTACATTTTTAATATAAACAACCTAGCATGGTCTAAGTACTCAGGTGTTCAAACTCACTCTTATTAGGTGGACTTTCAGGGGTCATAGGTTGTCTTCCTTTTGTTGTGCACAGTTTGATCACCTTAGGCCCACTGAATTAGCACCATACCACATAGCTGAGGACATACATCAACTTTCTAGGTAGTCCTGTTGAGAACCCCCTTTATCACCTACAGAGATGGGGTGAGGATGGCTCTTGATCCAACTAAACAACCAAAATCTTGATTGCTCCTCTAAAAGGGTTCTCAGTTATTTTCTTTTCTTAATCCCTTCAGGAGAGTCCCTGTCCAGGTTTTTGATATCTTGACTGTACTCTGCATAAATGATATGATATATTAACTCTAGCATCTTAAGGTTGATGGTGTGTTCCAGTTGAGTAGAATCAAAGAAAGAGAGGTTAAAAAAAAAAGAAGAGGAGAGGAGAACTAGGCCACTAAGCTGGGGGTCGGGGGGGAGGGGAAGAGAATGGGGGAGAGGAGGAGAGAAGGGTGTGGAAAGCAAAGTATGATCATGAAATTTGCATGAATATTATAAACCAGGAAAAAAGATGCCAAATTCTAAGCCTATTCCAATAAATAAGGTATGTGATAGTACTGTAGCACCCTCCAAGGCTTACAATTCACTATTTTTGTTTTCAGTATTGTTTTTGTTAAAGGAATTTTTTTCAGGTGAATACTTGAACAAAACCAGTGTTCTCATAATTTTTATTGCAATAGGTTCATCTGGTCTAATTGTTTATCTTCCAATCCTTCAAAATAGAGCAAACAAACAAATTCATGCCATTTATAAGGATGTATTTGTGGTATGGTAGGATGAAATTTAAGTTATAAATGTTCCTCTGGCTACTGTGAGTTGGGGGGTGTTTATTACCTAAAAGCTACTAATTTTCCCATGCTATAATGACAGTGACATCTTACGCTGGAGAAAATGATCTCTAATATAACATCAGTGTAACAGTTTCCAATTTTGTTAAGATACAGTA
The DNA here is from genome assembly GCA_004024945.1 of Uropsilus gracilis. Lineage (NCBI taxonomy): Eukaryota > Metazoa > Chordata > Mammalia > Eulipotyphla > Talpidae > Uropsilus > Uropsilus gracilis. Next base: position 25,603 of record PVHY01001616.1, on the reverse strand, counting down.
AAAGAACTGTGGTCTCTTTTCTTTAATTAGATTTCTTTAATTATTTCTCTCACTAGATCTTAAGCGTTAATTAATATTCAAATCTTGCTTGTCTGTATGTTGTGTGGCTCTTCTGTGGAAGCTAGTGTAGTTGCCATAAGTCTTTCATGATAGTGTAAAGATATATCTTAAGAAGACTGGGAGGCTGATCATCTGACTTTACTAACTTGTCTTAAGCTATGAAACAGTAGTGAAAGAAATGGAAAGACATATGCTTTAAACTGTTTCTGTTTTTCAAAAGCTCACATGAGTTTAGAACTAGAAAATATATGATTATTCTCTGTAGAAGTTCAGGAGCACTAAAAATGTCAGATGGTTTGAGTTGGTCTTGGTTTCACTGAGACCCCAACATAATTGTTCAAGATGTGGTCCTCCAAAAAAAAAAAAAAAAAAAAAAAAACCAAAACACTGCCTCAGATTCTAAACAGGAATAAAACAAATTAATAGTAACTTCCCTCTGGGAAGAAAACAAAAGTGCATCTGCAGTTCTCATGGAAGACAGAGTGTGCTGTTCTTACAACCAATTTTCGCTCTTGTCAATACCGCCCAGGTCCAAATAGAGGTGACTTTGCCCATGCTGACATAAATCACAGGGAATGGAAACAATTGGGGGCATTTAATGTTGTAAAAGTATCAAATCAGAAAGACCTATTGAGGGGAACAGGGAAGTACCCAGAGCACTCACATCAGTCTGGGTGGGCTGAACGAAAATGAATGCAGAACTGAGAAGTAGCTGGCTCTGAATAAAAGTTTGAGCTGTTGCTCTTCACTAACTATATCAGTGATCCAAGTTTACTGGCACATTAGTGAATATAGATAATTCTCAAAAAACGTGAATGCTCTTTTTCTCCCCAACCATGAACATACAACTAAATCACAGTCCTAAATAGTATAAACCCTAAAAAACAAGATAAACAGCAATCCCCAAAGTAATTAAAAAGTATTTTGCTTTCTTGTATCTTACAATATTGAAAATAGAAGTTTGATGTGGATAGATCGTTACCTCTCTGAAAGACAATATCATTTATTTGGATATCTAGATTTATTTAAACTTTTCACTAATAATATATCTAATACTTTGGCATTAACATAAAAATGTAGAAAAATTGCATTCTTTGTCTAATAACTATAGTACCTAAAATATTTTTAATTTTAATTTTAATTTGTTAGGAGAATTTTATAATTAGCCAAATCTTATATATTGAAGAATATGTTCTTGGATTTTCTTAAAAGAAAGCTTCTCTATATTTTATATATATTTTAAGAGATAGTATTTTTTGCTCTACATGGGCTTTGGAGTCTGCTTATCACACTCTAAGCTAGCATAATTACACATATTCAGTTCTGTGTGGAATATTTCAGCAACCAGATTGAGAAAGGCCAACAATTATGGATATGTTGGTCAAAAACAATATGGGAATTTTCCTCAGTCATTATCCCTTTTTTTACAATGCAGAAAGAGACATTATTACAACTCCCTGAGTGTGGGTCATATTGGCCACATCCTAATAGAGGAGGAATTCCCAGACTGATGGAACTATTTGCAAGACAAAGTTGTTGAAGCCAGAAAGTTTTTCAGAGGTCTTCCTACTGATGGTGAGGTTTATTAAGTTTCAAAATAATCCATAATTGGGGGCAGAGTCTCTCAAGAGAGCATTATAAATGTATTGATGACATGTATAAACAATATTCCACATCTATACTGTTTTGTCACCTTCAAGAACTTTCACACACATTATATCTGGTGTGAATACTTTGGGCTATTTGATTGAACTACCATGTCCATCTGCCTCTTTTTGAGTCACTATCTCAGAAAAGGAATCCCACAAGGAGAGCAGAAAACTGTTTATCCCTCAAGTCAGGATGCCTGGCTGACTTGAAGAAAATGATCTATTTACCATAAATACCAGATACAGTAACCTCCATGAAGCACTCAGCTTTGCCTAGGCACCCTTTGGTCAACACTCACAGTAATGATCTGAATCCCTTCCTTTAATCTCTTCAATCTGAGAAGTGAAAAGATCAAAATGGAGAGTAAAGGTTTGTTTTTATTTTCAGGTCATCAAAAATACTAAACTGTTGGTCAGGATGATCCATGAAGAAAGAAAAACAAATTCAAACTATGACTAACAAGGCCTGCTGAGCATGACTCACAGGCTGAATCCAGCAAGGCCTCTGGAAACAGGAGGGAAAGCGTTTAGGAGCCACATCATCCTTGAGCCCAGTGAGGCTGTAACTTGTGGGTCTGTTTGCTGAACTGTTTCAACACCTGGATGAAATCCAGTAGTAGAGATCATGCCATTTAAAACTCACTTCTCTTTCCTACCAAGAATGTTTTCCGTGACCTTAAGGAGGGAATTAGAAGTGACTTTCTTAGGTGTGAATATGAAAATAGTATGAGTGTAGTCAGCATTGGGGTGGGGGGTGTGTGTGAAGAATTCGTTCTAAGTTTTCTCCATGGTTTTGCAACAAGTAATTCTTGAAAGAGGAGATTAACTGCAAAAAAAAAAAAAAAAAAAAAAGGAAGATTCTACAGATTTCACTTATATAAATTGGAAAGGGATCATGTTTATAAACATACGTAAGCTCATTCTAAATTGACTGACATCAGTTAGCCAGCCTGCTCATCACAGATCCTAGATCAGCCAAAATCAGGAAATCCTGGTCCAAACCAGAAAAACCACTCAGGTGACCTAGATGGGATTTCTGGGCCATGAGTGTCTCATCCTCCAGTAGACTACAACATAAATTATGTTTTTGTTTGTTTGTTTGTTTGTTTAATTTAGATATATTTCACATCATTTCAGTCCCTGGGGGTCACCCACCACCTCCCCTTCCCACCCGCTCCAGCTGGTCCCTATTCTCCCCTTGTGCAGTTTCATTTGGCTGATCATATATTAGTGAAACCATTTGGTTTCTGTCCCTTTCTATCTGGCTCGTTTCTGCTAGAATGATTTCTTCTAGGTACATCCAGGTTTCCATAAATTCATCAAATTTGTCATTTTTAATTGATGAGTAATACTCCATTGTGTATATATACCACATCTTTTTCATCCACTCAATTATGTTGATTGAGCATAGAGGTTTGGAGTCTTTCATTTTTTTTCTTATTGTTGCTTTGTACTAAAATTCCAGGAAAGACCAAAATTATGTTTCAAGTTGGTTAGTCCTTTTGATCTAACTTGGACATTCAAGTACACAGCAAGTTGTTCTGACACATATGATAATCATATGATAAATTCAGTTTGAATTTCCATATTAGTGTGTTTCTCAAAGAGGCTTTTCTCTCTGCCATGTCAATTTCTCATCAAGAAATCCCTGCTAATTTGAGAAAATGCCATAACAGTTGATTCCCCTGTTAAAGTAAATTCATGTTTATAGGAACCTGTTCTTATCATAAGAATGGAGACAGAAATACAGGTTGAGAATAAAAAGACAAAGAAGCTTATTGGACAAACTTTCACCTAATTGCTGCAAACCATGTGTGGTTTCCAGGGCAGTCACCTGTTAACACAAGTACTTCCTTTGCTCTTCCTATGAAAGGTCCTCTTCCCCCCAAAAAAGAGTAAAATAATTGACTAACATTTCTCACTCCAGCTTCATTCCCAACTTCTGGACACAGAATTCTTTCAAAGCCACCATGGAACCCACTTCCACCCTCCAGAATAGGATCAAAGCAAGCCACAGTTGATTTCCTTAGATGTCATTCCATTCAAGTTTGTTTCCAAATGGCATTTCCCCCCCCAGATAAGCAGTGATAACTAAAGAATAACCATTGAAAAGAGATTACAGTGCTCAAGAAAGTAGTGAATGAATCATTATTTTGCCACCACCTTACCAATGACATTTGTCAGTCATTTGTTTTGTTCCTAGTTAATTTCTTGAGGTTGTCACTCTTGTTTTCTGTTGACTCTTATATGCTCTTTCTCCTAGCATGAGGAAAAGCTCTGTGCCATAATGCTGCAAAGCACAGGCTTTAGGGTCAAGCTATAGCAGAAACTCTAGCTCTACAACTTAACAGAATGTGCTGGGCAGCACTCTTTTCCACAGAGTTGCAATGATGGTGACTAAAAAAATTAGCACTGACATCAATTAACCTCTCAGTTACAGGTTAACAGTGCATGTATATTCTGGTTCTTTGAGGACATTTGAGTCTTACGGAATGATACATGCTGAGCCTCATAAACAAAATTTCCTTCACTGCCATTTTTCTTGATAACCATTCATCTAGTTGATATGCAGTTATGGGAAACTGAATGGGAGTTGTGTAAATAAGCTGAGCAGTCTGCAACCTCTCATAATTGACTGTCTCTAACTTCTGACAGAGACAGCTCATCTTGAAAGATTCACACAGTATATCTTTCATCCCTCATGACCTCAAAGCTTAGTGGTTTAATACCATAGCCACTTATTAATACACTCAAGTCTTGGGATCAGCTGGTTGGTTTTTGCTCATTTGGGTGAGGATTTCCTAATTTTGGCTGATCTAATGCTGTGACTGGCTGGTTGACTGACTAATGCTACCTGACCTAGAATGACTTTCCTCGTAGATCTGGTGGTGATTGTTGGCTCCCTGCTGGGGTAGTTAAGATGACGAATCATACCTCATATTCTTGTAGACTAGAGCTGGCTTACTCACGGGAGATCACAGGTTCCAAGAACAACAAGAAAACAAGTCACAATGTTCAAGAACTTTACAAGTTTCTGTGTATTTCTAAAACATATAGGATGATCTAGATTCCTGAGGGAAAAGCTAAGGGACAAAGTCACAAAGCAAAATCAAGGGCATAGAGAGGGAAAAGTGGGGGCTAGTTTTGAATCTTCCACATGTTTCTGTTTATAATTCTAGTCCTTTTTTCTTTTGAGTTGACTGGTGTGGCACATAAATAATTCCCTGGGATAATTCTACCTTCTGCTTTTCTTACTCTACCAGGTATCCTCCGGATCCATTCAGGAAAGTGTCAAAGACCGAGTGATTGATTCAAGGCTGCAGCTGTTTATCACAAAACCAGGACTCTACACATGCATAGCTACTAATAAGCATGGAGAGAAATTCACCACTGCAAAGGCTGCAGCCACTGTCAGCATAGCAGGTAGAATGGATTCTGATTTCTGCGTTGTTCCAGGAGAGGGGAGTCTTGGCACTGTTCCACAATAGCTTGCTTTGGGGAAATTTTTTATCTCTTCCTTCAGACCCCTTTGGGCTATTTTCTCCTCCATGGGGACATGCCAAAGATTGACTTAGATATTGCTTTTGACCCAAAAGCTGCTTGAAGTAGGTAACAGTGTTCAGAAATTCATTTCTCTTTACCTCTTTTTCTTCTTTTGTTTCTCCCCCCATTTTGTCTTTTCTTCCTTCCTGCTTCTACTCTTCTTCCTTCCTTTTTCCTTCTTTTCCTTTCCTTTCTCTCTATTTTTCCCTCCCTCCTCTCTCTTTCTTTCTCTGGGTTAATCAAACTTTCCCAGGCTCTCCAAGAGTACACTGGCAGCTATTTAGCATGTTTGTGCCAATTTCTACATGGCTGCTTCTTGAGGCCACTTGTGAGTATGTGATCTACCTTGTGGTCTTCTCTTTCCTGCAAGTCATGGCAGGATTTATGGTGTTTTTAAGGAAAAAGGCTTCTAGGATTTCTAGGATATTTATATTGAGTTAAAGGTTTATTTTTAAAATTTAAATGTCCCAGAGTCTTCTGAGAACATTTATGGAATTCTTAGAGCTGGAAATAAACCCGGTATCAGGAAATGCCAGATGCATTACAGTCATATTATGCCCTACTGCCCAGGGGCCAAGAGAGGGATGCCTGGCCTCACCTGTAAGACAAACAGGGTAGAACCAGTGCCTGAGGCCTAGAAATCTGCAATTTCTTACTACAGTGTCATCTCTTTGATATTCCCTGATGGGAAAATTTCCATTCATGTTCTGATTTTTATATGCAGTAAATAGAGGTTACAGAATACATAGGGAGCATTAGACAAGGTCATTCCTCTGAGGTATAACTATGAAGGAGACAAGATTCTAAAACCAGTGGTCCCTTATGCCTCTCCCTCCAGCTGTTTTATGTCTATAATATCTTGACAGATAATATCAGTTCTTCAAGAATTTCCGCTGATGGGGTTCATTCCTTTCAGAATGGTGAGAATCCTAAAAGTAAATTCAAACTGAACTGAACATAGGAGAATAAAAGGACTGCTAGTTACTTAGTTCTTTATTGTTTATAAAATACTCTTACTCACATTTATTAAACACACTGAATTTAGACCACTTTGTGAGGTAAAGGATGTGAACTGAATTAACAAGTGGAATAAACAACAGTGTGTCCTTGACTTTGGGGATTCTTCAATTTAGAAAGGAAGTCAGTTAACCACAGGTATAAAGCACATGCGTACACACACACAAATATACATTCACACATACACAGTTGGTTCATGAATAGCATATGTTTGCAATGCACAGGTTCAGTTAAACAAGTGTTTTTTCAATATATTTGAATAGGGAGCCGGGAAAACTGGGTATAATTTGAAAAAAACTCATAGATGAACTAAATAGTATAGAAATAAGAAAATTAAGAACAAATTAGTATGCCATGAAGACTTAAAATATATGTAGGCATATATTAGTTTATTGTAAAAAGTCAAACTTTATTAAAACTTATACACATAAATACTTAAGGATTATTCACAGTTGAGAGAAACATAAGTAAACATTATCTGTAAAACTTCCACCAATAGCAGGTTATTAGTAGTTAAGTTTTGGGGGAGTCAAAATTATATATGGTTGCTTGGCTGTGTGGGGGATGGGAGCCAGCACCCCTATACCTGCATTGCTCTAGGGTCAAGTGAATATCTATAAAATGGAGCAGGGATGGGAAGAGATAGAAAGAGAGGTTAAGACAGTGATCTATGAATACTCAAACTTAAGAAAATAAATTGATCTCACCTAGTTTAACCTTCACCCCCAGTGACCAAAAGAGTAAAATTAATGTTGCTAATCTTAAGAAAGTCTCATTTCAAAAAATTACTTAATCATTCAAATATTAATTCCTTGCAGGACTCCTTCTTCCTTTCCTCTCTCCATTTCTTCCCTAGATGGTAAGGGAAGGGGACTTGCATTCAGGCAGTATTGTCCACTGGAAACCTCTGGGTCTCCAGTGAGGACTACAGCTTGGAGAACTTGTGATCTCATTGCTTGATTTGGTTAGGACCCAGAGGAACTCCCTGGTTGGCCATCAGCCCCATTGAGGCTCCTTCTATCACAGTACAACCCTCTTCATGTCAGCCAACTCTTTATCAAGGTCCTCTAGAATCTACACTGCAACCTCTAGAGCGATGTCACCCTGCCTTTCCCTGCTATGACAAACCTGCAGGAGTCCAACTCAGCTCCACCTTTTTCCATCCCGAGACCTGAAGCAACTTCTGGATCACTTTCAAGTCATACAAAATCCAAGAGAGATTCAGAAATATTAAGTTTGTTCTGCTTCCTATCCAACCATGTCACACAGCCATTTTATAATGTTTCCAACCATGTTAGGGGGAGGGAATCCTATAAGGTTTTTTACTTTTTTTTCTTTCATTTGTCCACATACCTCTCTTCTGGTCAAGAGAAAGGAATATATATAATGTGTATCTGAAATCTTAGTTATCAAACTTTCTTTTTATAGTGCACCACATGGAGCAATGCTCCCTTTAAGATGATGAGTATTGGCACCTATTTAAGAACTAAGATGGTTATAAAGGATGTACTATGACTAACAGAAAGGAGAACCTAATAAAATGAGTATATTTACCTCACACAAAGACAGAATCATCCGTTACATGAATACAATTTCCAAGATAATGCGTGGACTACACAATTGCCACCACATTGTACACAGGAATTTCGTCCTCTCAGCCCTGTCCTAGCCCAAATGAGAACCTGATAAACTCCAGTAATAAGTGTAATATACCAACAAAGAAAGCTTTAATCCTAAAATAATGATACCTTCTGGAGATAGAAGGAGCCATAAGGGGTAAACAGGAAGCATAAAAAGGCAACGTCCCATGATACAAGGATAGGTCACCTGAGACATAAGTGGTGAGAACAGGCCACAGTGAGGATGGGGCTAAACACTGATGGAAGATAAGGGAAACAGTGTCAGAATTTTCTTGGAGAAGGAGACGGTGGGAGCAATGAATGAGTCATCATGGAGAAGCAGGGAGGGCTTAGAAAAGGTTACAGCAGCGGCATTAAATGCAAATAAGGAGCAGTGACCTCAGCAGTGGCATTGGTTACATAATTTGGAAGTAAGAATGACTTGATTTCAGACAGTGGTCTAGTAATGCTTGTGTAGAAAGTGCTAGGTATGGACCAATAAATATGAATCCTTCTGCACACATGAAAAAAAAAGTTACTAAGATTAATAGAGGGATTCCAACCAGGAACTAATTCATTAAAAGCTGCAACATCCTTTTGTTTAATCTCTGATGTGTCTCACTGACAATGAGGAAACATGAAGCTCCATCATTTTCCCTGAAATTTCTCAGGCAGATCTAGTGAAGGTGTCTCATGAGTGGAATGGAATAAGACCTCTGAACCCCATCAGATATCTGCCAATTTCCCCTTGTCTCTTTGACCTGTGCTATTCAGTTAAGTCTGTTGGATGCCTCATGAAGGGGTCTCTTTCATCATTGAGGAAATGGTCTCCCAACCCTGAACCAATATTCTAAGGAAGTGAGGACACTCTAGTGAAAGAAAAGGACTGTCAGAGCCACTATATCATAGAATAATAATTCTGAGAAATAATAAAAAGCCACTTCAGTTATTTTACAGAATTATTATTTAGAGCCACAGATTTATTTCAAGAAAGCATGGTCTAAGAAAGAAAACTCTCAACACTTGGGTGTATTTTCTGCTTTCAGTCTTTCCTTTATCCCCTAATGGGGCAGGCCAGAGGTTTGAGTCAGACATGGTACCTCCCACTTGCTATTCTGGCAATACTTTCTTACCCTAAACTCTCATTTCAAACATCCTTTACTTCCTCTAGTATTCCGGAGTCAACAGCCCCTTTTGTCACATTCTTTGTGTTTCACTTTGAAGCTTTTGCTTCATTTGTTTATTTACTCACCCCAGCAGGAAAAGTGGAAATGGAAAAATCTTGTCTAGGGTAAGGACTAGATCAATGATATTTCTTGTGTTTGAAGGGCAATAAAAAAATAAAGATCAGCTTCATTTCCCCAAAACTCTTATACATGTGTACCCGTATTCTTATGTATTAGTTGAGAAATGTGATATATTCCTCTTTGATTCATTTGTATTTGTGATTAGTCATCAAAGCATTCAAGAAAACTTTGGAACATGAACCAGAAAGTTGCATTTCCCATTCAGTCAGAACCCCAAATGACTCGAGTTGCAATTTAAACTCACCAGGATGCTGGTATTTGGCAAGATGCCTTCTCTTTGTCATCAGAACACTTGCCCTGTGGCAGAGACCAGCAAGACAGTCCATGATCCCTATAATGATCTTAGCCCTAGAAGAGCCAGAGGTCATCAAAATAGACACAGGGATTATTTCTACCAAACATTTAGGGAAGAATTAAAACCAGTCTTTCTCAAACTCAAAAAGGAAGAAGAAATACTCCCCAAACTCATTAGCAAATACTCCCCAAACTCATTTTATAAGGTCAGCATTACCCTGATACCAAAGCCAAATGGGGACATTTCAAGAAAATAATATAGCAGAAGAGTATCCCTGGTGAAGACAGATAAAAATTTCTCAGTAAAATACTAGCATTAGTCAGCAGAATTAGCAGAATCTAACAGCATATCAAAAGGATCAGATAATACAATCAAGTGGGATTTATTTCTGGGGCGCATGGATTTCTCAATATATGCATATCAACTAAAGTGACATACCACACTTATTAATAGAATATAAAAGCCATATAATGTAAAAAACACATTTGACAAAAATAGTTTCCTGACAAAAATGCTCAAAAAGTTGGGCATAGAAAGCACATACCTCAACATAACAAATGTCATATATGACTATAAGACAAACCTAGATACTCAATGTGAAAAGTTGAAGTTTTTCCACTGAGATCAGGAACAATGCCAGGGTACCCATTATCATCACTAGTGGAATATTTAAATCAGGTGTGTGGGAGTGTGGGCGGGGGGATTTGGGGAGAGATAATGAAAGGCATACAAATTGAAAAGGAAAAAATAAAATCTTCTGTTGCAGATATCATCTTTCATATAAAAAAATCCCAGATTCCACCCAAAAACTGTTACAAATAATCAACAAATTCAGTAAAAATCCCAGACTCCACCCAAAAACTCTTAAAACTAATCAACAAATTCATTTGCAGAACAAAATCAATATACAGAAATTGTTTCTATATACTGACAGCAAAACATCTAAAAAAAATGTATAGTAATAAGCATAATCAGTGAAGAAAAGAGAAAAAAATCCTAAAATTTAAATGGGAACACAAAAAGATCCTGCTAAATAACCAACATGATACCAGGGAGGAAGAACAAAGTTTTAGGTGTCATTCTTCCTGTTTGCAAACTACATTACAAAGTATTGTAATTGAAGCAGTCTGGTATTGACATAAAACAGACACACAGTCCTATGAAACAAAAATAAAAGCATTTGAAATAAACTTTTTCCTATGTAGTTCACTAATATTTAATGAGGTCAAGAAGACTTAGTGGGAAAAGGATTGTATTTTCATAAAGTGTTGGGAAAACCAAATAACCACATCAAGAGGAATGAAAGTGGACCCTTATCCAATACCATAAAGAAAAATTAATTAAAATAGATTAAAAACTTGAACTTAAGACTTAAAATTTAAGACAGAAAACTCCTAGAAAAAAACATAAGGGGAAGGTTGCTTGATATTGGTCCTGACAATGGTAAAGGACATTAAAAGCACAGCAAATTAAATAGCTTTTGCATTATAAAAGAAGCAATCAACAAAATGAAAAGACAACCTACTGAAGAAAATATAGAAAAGATAGAAGAAAATATTTGCAAATCATATATCTGTTAAGAAGTTAATATCCAAAGTATATACAAAACCCATGCAACTCAATAGCAAAAATATTAATCCAATTGGAAAAAGGACAGAGAAACAAAAGATACTTTTCCAAAGAAGACATACAAATGACCAATGGTTATATGAAAAGATAGCTGGTATCATTAATCACCAGGAAATTCAAACAGAATCACAGTCAGATATCACACTGCACCTGTTAGAATGGTCACCTAAAAGAAAAGAAATGTGTTGGTGAGTATGTAGAGAAAAGGGAAACTTTATGAACTGTTGATGGGAATGCTAGTTGGCACAGCCACTATAGAAAATTGTATGAACTTTTGATTCCTCAAAAAGTTAAAAACAGAACTACCATACAATCCAGCAATTCTGCTTCAGGGTTTATATCCAAAGAAAATGAAGACAGCATATTGAAGAAATATCTGTGCTTCCACGTTCATTGTAGCATTGTTCAAGACAAGGGAACAACTTGTTCTATTGATGAATGAATGGATAAAGAAGATGTAGTATATATACAGTGGAATATTTTCAGTCATAAGAAGGAAGGAAATCCTGCCATTTGTGACAACATGAATAGATCATGAGGGTGTTATGCAAAATGAGATAAATTGGACAGAGAAAGGCAAATACCATTGGATATCACTTATATATTGAATCTGAAAGGCTAAATTTATAGAAATAGAGAGCAGACTGTTACCAGGAACATGGTGGTAGGAGAAATAGGGAGTTGTTGGTCAAGGAGTACAAATTTACAGTTAAGTTCTGGGAATCTAAAGTATATGTGATGACTGTAGTTAATAATATTATGTTATAAAGTGAAAGTTGCTCAGATAGTAAATCTGAAATGTCCTCACCATGAAAATGAAATGATAAGGTGTGCTGTGATGAAAGTGTTAGTTAATGCCATATTGGTCATTATTTAACAAATCAACACTTCATGCACCTTAAACTTAGACAGCTATATGTTAGGTATATCTCAATAAAGCTGGGAGTGGGAGGGAATAGACACAAGGTTGAGTCAAGGAAAATGCATGCTTGTATTTCTCATTCTCCATGGCATTAATAGATCCTTCACGGGAAAGTGAGGTCCAGAGTTCTGTCTATACTTAGCCAGTCTCAGGGTACAGGAATGAATCTGTGGCCACATCTATCCTTTAATATCAGCTGCTTTGCATTGTGCCAAACACCCCACCTCTGCAATGCCCCCACTTTGAATTAATTTCAAGGTAGGAATTCTGGTTACTAAATTTAAAGCACAAGTGAATATGTGTACCATGACCAAAAACTGGCAGTTGTGCAAAACTGGATATGGTTGTATTGGAGTTTCTCATTCCCCAAAGGGAGAACATTATTTTTTTTTCTCAATCTTGTAAGCCATTGATGTTTTATATTATTACAGAAAAAATTAACTCTGTATTTCCTAATCATAGAGCTAACTGATGCACTACCATGTTTCATGCCTTCTCTTGTCTTATAATCAGAGTCCTAAGACCACTGTGTGGCCTCCCTATTTATGAGAAAAGGTGATATGGTAGGAACATATGACCTCCTTTATCAGTGATTCAGCCATGATAGGTAAATAGTGTCCTTATCCACAAAACAGATACCACCTCTTGACATTTCAACCTTTATCTGATTTTAAATTGATTAAAGGTGTTTAGTTCTTGTTCTTAATAAAGAGGAAATGAATAAATGAGTAACAGTCAGTAGCTATACTAAATGACCACAGCTGTTCAGCAGTTAAGCCTAAGTAGCATTTTTTTTTTACAGTCGGCAGCTTTCTTACATTAGAGTCAGTATGTGTCTTAGAAGAAAGCCAAAATTTCACTTACTTTTCCAGATAACTTTAAAGAGACTGTAAATACTAATGACTGTTGGAAATTTTTTAAAATCTTCTTTTGAGATAAAAGCATTTCTTTATAATTCCAAGGTTCTTGACTCTCTTCACTGATTCCCATATTCTCCCCCAAAAGAAAATGTAATGGGAGAAAGTTGTGTTAGAAAAACATGGAAGTCCAATGAATGAGGGTATCCTCTGATTCTCTTAACATTCTTGAGGTGACCCACGGTCATTAAATAAACTTTGTTATTCTTTGTTTGCTTGTTCCTGAAATAGAAGTCTATCAGATTTTATCTCCATCCAAGTATCATGGCTGGCTTCTGTGGTACTGAATTCCCCCTCTACATCTTAAACTGAAGGTTCTTAGGTAACTTTGGTTTCCTAATGCTGAATGTTTCAATAGGTGTTCCTGCTCAGTTGCAACTATAACCAGCATCACCCTTTTAAACTATATACCTTTTTCTCTGGGAGCATTTCATGATTCTTCAATTTGTTCAATCCATAGTGGCATTGGCTGGAGTCATCTAGGTGCCTTGTGTAATTTGATTTCTAAACCTCATCTTCAGACTCTTGGACCACAAAGTACCTTCTTAGGAGTATGAAGTTTTAGATTTACTTACAAAAATGAAGAGATGGAATGTTCAGAAATGCTGGTTACATTATACCCTCCCCCAGCAACTCATATCCTTAGAGTTTCAGTTGAGGCCATTCAAGCTGCCAAGACCCATAACTCACACAACTCACACACACAGTTCTCTCTCTCTTGCCCTGAGCTTGCTTTTATTTATTTATTTTTGAGACTAGGTCTCACTATTTTGCACAGGGAACCACAGGCTCACATTGCCCGGGGTACCACGGACTCAAGCGATCCCCAGCCTCAGCCTCCCAGGTAGCTGGGATTACAGGCACACACCACCACATCCAGCTATTTTTTGAGACTAGGTCTCGCTATGTTGCCCCAGGTGGGCCTCGAACCCATGGACTCAAGGGACTCTGGGTCTCAAACCTGAGACTCAAGCTATTCCTAGTCTCAGCTGTACTCTGAGGCTATGCATAATGGCACGCCCTGAGCTTTCATCTCTGTGGATGTAAAATGTGGGACCCGACACAAAACCATCAAGTGAAACTCCTTGTTAGAAAATCATTAAGTATTTTAAGCAGAGCTTGTGTGACTATACAAGTCACAGGCCATGAAGCCAACACGTTTGCAGCATGACCATCCCCTGTCTCCTCCACCCACCTGGTCTCTCCCAGCTTAATTTCCTTTATGTAGCGACCTTTTGTGGCTAATAGAGTAAAATCCCGAGCTGTGGCACTCCCTGGGCTGATGATACTCAAGGTTGACTGAACTTGAAGAATTCAGTTCCTGGAGCCACTCAACAGTTTCTTAATCTCTTTCTCTAAATCTTCCTGTTAATAAAACATCTTGCCTCTTGGTAGAAGCAGAAAATTTTTCAGAAACTTAATTGTTGCCTGCAAATGATAAAATTAAAATGCACTGACCTTTGTTTCTTTTCCCCTTTTAATTTGATTTCCTGTGGGAACTTCCTTTCCTGTTAACAGAATGGAGGTAAGAGATTCCTAATATGTGAATGTTTTATTTTGTGTCTGACATGCCATTAATTGTCTGTTTTCTAAACAGTATAATATTTTAGATAACTTTTAACTCTTAATACTATTATAAGATGATAAAAATGAAGATAAATCCACTGAGTACTATATATCAGACACTGTGGTAAAAGCGAGACATACATTATTTAAATTAATGTTCAGGACAACCCAATGAGATAACAACAATGTTTTATCCCTATTGTACAGGTAGAAACTAAGAGACTTTATTTAGATAGTTCCAGTGACTTATACAACTAATAAATTACAAGATTGGAAACGGACTCCTATACACTCTTATAGCTGTAACCTATAGATAAGAAAGCATAACCTTGGTTTTTGTTTCCAACCCCCCCCCCCCCATGTTTTGGAAAATATTACTTTATAACACTTTGCAACTTAGAGTATTTTAGTTGCATGAAACTGATTTTCATAAAACTTCTATGAATATTGGTAACTATTTTTGTCTAACTTTAAAATTACGAAACTGATTCAGAGTGTTAACCAGTAGTGGGAATAATGATACTAGCAGGAATTTTGGATACATTTATAAGCACCACCTTTTGTCATATTAGCATTTTCGGTACTTTATAGGCCAAGAACAATTACTGTTACTGTTTTCGCAAATGAGAAACATGATGCAAAATTGCCCAGATCACATAGCTAGCAACAGAGTCTCAAGCTGAGCTCAGATTGACAAACTCCTAACACTACATTAATCCAGGTAGCACAGCTGAGCAAGATCTAGAACTCTTCCCATTGATTTTAATTCCATGAAATGAAATAATTGCATAAAATATTTGATGACTTTATTTACTTGACAATAATGCCTTGGTTTATCTGACAATAAGTACTGAGATTTATATGCCCATCATAGTTCTGAGAGACAGATGTGGAATTCCTAATGGATTAATAACAATGTGGTCTATAGGTTCTGGAAGGTTATGTGCTCATTATCATTCATTTTGAGGAATTTCTTCTTTTACTTTATTGACCCAATAGTCACTTCATTTAGCCCAGAAAGCCACATTGATGATCTGGATGCACTCTTAAGCAAAGAATTATTTACACAAAGGGAATAAAGGTCTCCTTTATCAAAACTGCAAGATGACATTTTAAAATGGTCTACTGAATGTGATTTGTAAAGGCTAAAGCAGTGACAAATAAGAGGGAATGGTAAAGAGTCCTTTAAATATTCCATTGAACCAAGGAGAGTTGTCTGTTATTAAAAAAAAAAAAAAAGATTAGAAGGGGAACTTGGGATCAAATATCCACTGGTGCTTCTAAAAAAGAGAAACCTTAGAGAAAGGGCGGTCAGCCAGGTTTAGTTTGTCAGGAGGCAGGAAAGGGACAGGCTCCATTTACAATGTTAGCTAGCATTTTAGGAGGTAGTCTGGCAGATCATTCCAAAATAACCAGCATTCTGTGAACAGATCCCTGTGACCTCTGCCCCACTATTGTGTGAGGAACAGGACCAGCTGCTTCTTTCTGGTCTTATTCTATCAGCAGTCCCAAGGACTGCACTGGAGCAGACAAAACTTCAAGTAAATGTGGAAGGGCTCTCATCACTTGCAAAAGACGTACCACTACCATAACCCACTGTGCTACCTTCTCATTTGTTCTCATCCCCTCCCCTCCCCAACTGATAGCTTCAATTCTACAAGTTTCTAAAGTTTATTATTAGACTCTACCTGATCTTTCGTTTGGTTTCTCTATATTCTACAAATAAGTGACACCATGTGGTATTTGATAAAATGTTCTAGCATTTTGTCACAAATGGCAAGAGTCCATCCTTTTTAATAGGTGTTAGTATTCCATCACTCACTCACTCACACACACACAGACACACACCCCTTCCTGATTCACTTACCTGTTTTGGGACACTTAGTTATTTCCATAACTTGGCTATTGTAAATAGTGCTTTTTCATTGTACAGGAGGAAAGATTATTTATTTGAGCTCTATATTACTTCCTGTTGTAGGCCTGTGTTATATACTTCCTCCTTAGAGATGCTTTTGTTGTGGTCTATAGGTTCTGGAAGGTTATGTGCTCATTATCATTCATTTTGAGGAATTTCTTCTTTTACTTTGACCCAATAGTCACTTCATTAGTGTGTTGTACAGTCTCCACATGTTAGAGGGTTTGTTTATTTTGCTTTAGTTTTGTGCTTGATTTCTGGATGGATACCATTGCAACCAGAGAAGATGCTTAGTATGATTTCAATCTTTATGAATCTATTTATCCTTCTCTTATGACCCAACATGTGGTCAGTTTTGGAGAATATTCCAAGTGCATTTAAAAATGTGTATTCTGTTTGGGGAGATACATTCCTATAAATCTGTATTAATCCTGTGTGGCCTAATTCTTTGTTTAAGGCTTTGTGTCATTTATTTTCTGTCTGGTTGATCTGTCCAGGTTTAACTGAGGTATCAAATTCCCCAGTTACGGCCAGGTACAGTGGCTCGTGCCTGTAAGCTTCAGCCTATGAAGTAACTGGGGCTAGGGATTGTGGTTTGAGTCCCACTAGGGGCAACATAGCAAGACCTAGTCCCAAAAAATAGCTGGGTGTGGTGGCATATGCATGTAATCCCAGCTACCTGGGAAGCTAAGGCTAGGGATTGCGTGAGTCTGTGGTACCAGGGGCAATGTGAGCCTGCAGTTCCATGGGCAAAAGTAGTAAGACCTGGTCTCAAAACAAACAAACAAACAAACAAAAGCTCCCCAGTTACTAATGTGCTTTTAATATCTACTTTCACATTTGATATTAACCTTATATATTTTATGTTCCTTCACTTGGTGAATATATATTATAAACATTATATATTCTTGATGTAGTACTCATCCCTTGTTTTTGCCATTTTTTTTCAGTTGAAAATCTTACCTCATGGTTTCTCCTCCATATATTTTTTCCTTTTTCTTTAATGGAATCCTGGGAAGAGTTTTAAGTGATAAAATACATATATAGAGTATATTATAAAGATGTGTACAAATTTCAGGTAGTTAATTTTCATAACATGTAAACAAACTGTTCAGAAAGCTACAAGCTTTATAAATAAGCAGTTATTATGCTCAATCATTTGTTGATTATCATGATGAATGTTTTCTAAGTGCATTCATTTGCTTATGTCAGCTTATTTGTAAGAAGTATGTGAAGTGGCTTAAGTAGGAATAGTCAAATTCACTTATAATGTAAATAATAAAAGTTCCCCAAACTATTTTGCTCTTGACAGTTTCTAAAGCTTCCCAGATCTGTTCTTGAATCTGATCTTCATAATAGCCCTCTGGCGTAATCAGAGGTGATATAATTGCAGCTGGAAATGAAGACAATGTCCACATGGAACATTTCAACCAATTTGCTAGTACAGTTGTCTTCTATTTCTGTAATGCAGATGTGGAAAATGAAAAAAGACAGTTAAGAAATAACATGTGATTGGAAATATTGTTTATTGCTTCTTTCAGTAAACCACAGAAAGATAACAAAGGCTACTGCGCTCAGTACAGAGGGGAGGCATGTAATACTGTTCTGGCAAAAGATGCTCTTGTTTTCTTCAACAACTCCTACACTGACCCAGAGGAAGCCCAGGAAATATTGGTCCACACTGCCTGGAATGAGCTAAAAGCTGTGAGCCCACTCTGTAGGCCAGCTGCTGAAGCTCTGCTGTGTAACCACATCTTCCAAGAATGTAACCCTGGAGTGACACCTGTTCCTATACCCATCTGCAGGTAAATTTTAAAAATACAAATAAATGTAAACATTGCTTTTGTCTGTCTGCAAATAGAGTTTTCAAAGAAAAGTTGTCATATATAATAGTAAAGATAATAGCTAGCTTTTGTCCAAAAAGGAAAGTAATTAATTGGACAAAATTCCTACAATATCACTTGATAGACGATCTGTGAGTTTCTGGGAAATGTTACTTAAGGTATACTATTCCATTATCATTGTTATTATTCACATCATTATCATAATCATAAATACCCCTGTTTTCTATGAAATAAAAACCAAAGTCCTAAACTAACATGGAACTCAGTGGTAAGCCAAGATTAAAAAAAAAAAAAAGACACTTCAAGTGTTTCAGAATTGTTTGCCAATAAATATGAGATCATGATGAGTATTTCAGAATTATTATTTTAAAATATATTCCACCTGCCATTCTAATTTAGATAGTAACCTCTTGTCTCATTTGGGATTAGAGGGTGGAGTTGGGGGAAATAGATTATAAATAGATACTTCTTTAAAGCCCCCATGCCCTTTACACTTTGAAATCATAAATCCATATTCAATAATTCTTAATTTTATAAGTATAAAAAATAGGAATCAATATGACTTTTGAGCCAAATAGAACAAAGTACAAACACTGTTTGTATTCCCTTCTAGATATATGTAATGTTAGCTAAACCTCAGTTTTCTCATTTGTAAAACAGACTTGAAGAGATTATAGTAATGTTGCATTCATGATATATATATCCATGATATATAGTAGAAATTGGATATTGTTTTCCTTTGAAGAAATCATATTTCCACCTCTGTTTTATAAAACCAGGAAAAACTTAAATATTCTTTACAGTACTGATTATAATATAGTTGTGGCACTGGCTAGAATGTCTCCAAAACCCAGTTATGCAATGACTTCCCTTTAATAAAGGTGTTGTTAATTTCTTGAGAATTTTGCATCTTACAGTTGTTACTATGTAATGGGGGGAAGGATAATTTTTCAATCAGATTTTTTAAAATAATATATATTTAGTTGTACTATTTAACTAAAATAATTATGATTTCCATAAGACAAACTGTATCTCTTTTAAGCATATAATTCTAGGCGTTTTGACAAAGGCATACAACTACATAGCCGGTACTTCAAACAACAAAATATTCTCAGCACTCATCAAATTCCCTTGTCCTTGTTTCTAATCAATCCCCTATTATCTTTCAAGGCATCTGCTATTCTCATTACTTGGACCATAGATTAATTTTACTTTTTCCTAAAATTCATTCTCGTGAAGTCATACAATATGTATTATTTTGTGTCTGACTTTCTTGTTCAACACAATGTTGGCTATCACCCACATTGTTGCATGTGGTAATGTTTTGTTGTTTTTTACTGCTGCTTTTATCTTGGGAGGGTAGCATGGAGGTAAAGGAAGGTGAAATAAAAAGGTTGGGCAATGTTCTCCTAACACTGCCTTAGAATATTAAAGCACTTGCTGTGTGACTATAGTGTCAGAAGAAAAATGTTTAAAGAAATGTCAGACCATTCAAGTATTCATTCATTCATTAACAGCAACAACAAAAATTGGGCCTCAGTTCTAGGCACAAAGGGACATCTAAAGAATGTTCCTGCAGTTGTTGGCTATTTCTTATTTTGTTTTCTATTTGACCTCCTAATTATTCAGAGGAAATGAGTCTCATCAATCATGACTCATTAATCCTTGTCACCAATGAGGTAATTTTCCATTTTATTTGTTAACAAGTCATTACTAGTATACAATACAGCTATTATATTTTATCTCTTACACACACACACACATACATCAACCACATCACAGTGTGGATTTCTGAGTGTAGACTTTTGATTCCTTTATCAGGCTATAAATAATGATAATCAAATATCTTCTGTCCTAAGTAAAAGTTTTAACTTTTAAAGTTAAAGTTAAAACTTTTACTTAGGAAATTTTTATCAAAATTAAAATTAGATTTTATCTTTGCATCCAGCTTGCACAAATTAAATTTATTGAGTAATTTCCCAATATTTATGTCCCAGATCAGTTTACATGTACAGGCCAGAGATGTCCTTCCTAAGGCTAAAAAATTTTTGCAAGTTTGGTTTTTCTAGGGAAAAATTTCTTTCTTTGAGATTTCAAAAATATTAGAACAGTGTACCTAAAGTATCCAGAAAACTTCACTATTGTTCAGGTCCTGCCCATTAGCCCTGAAATAAGGAAAATCTTCCAGGCTGGAAACTGACAGTGATGCAAGACTTGTTTTATGAGTGTGTATTTTTGTAATGTTGTATACTTACTTCCATACTGTAGCAATCATTTTTTACTGTATTTTTATTGAAGTATCTTTCCCATCCTTGCTAGTGTTTGAACACTATAGATTTCCCCCCTTCACCTGTGGTCACCATGCCCTCCCTTCCCCCTTCCTCCCCCCCCCCAGCCCTCCACCACAGTTCATGGTGCTCTCCCACCACCCCAATGTTGCAGTTACTTTATTATGAGGTGGAAATCAGACATGTGGGGATTCCTAATGTTATTTCTAGTGCCCTTGGAACTTGAAGGTTCTTTTCTCCAGTAGCATTAAATATGTTTTAGAAATAAAACCAGATAGCATTTCATCTCACAGGATAATAAGCTTTCTCTCAAAAAGCTACATTATTTACAATAAAAGGGTTCTTTCAAAACTCCTTTTACAAAAACAGACAGTGTTCCATGATAATGTTTTAAAAATACAGAATTTTGGGCTTTGCCATGAAGCTGGCTTAACAGGCTGTAATTCATCAAGTTTCATTCTCCATAAAATATTTTAGGGAATACTGCCTGGCAGTGAAGGAACTCTTCTGTGCAAAAGAATGGCTGGCAATGGAAGAAAAGACCCACAGAGGCCTCTACAGATCTGGGATACATCTGCTTTCCCTGCCAGAGTGCAGCAGACTCCCTAGCATGCACTGGGATCCCACTGCCTGCATCAGACTGCCCTATTTAGGTAACATTTTGGATACCCAGAGAAATTCGTTGTTCCCAAGAAAACTAGATGTGAACTTGAATCTCCTAATATTTCTAATTTTTGTTTTGATTTTTGCCTTTAGATACCTAGTAACAGAATCCTAATGCTATCCTAATCACGCAGGTTAGCATAAGGATTGGCTTCCTTTGGTCTCAAGTTAAAGAGCATTTTAACTACTGCTTGAGGTCTTATTTCCTAACAGATTTTGAGAGAGAGAGAGAGAGAGAGTGTGTGTGTGTGTGTATAACATTTTCTGGAATGTGAAGTGAAAAGGCTAAGACGTATATTGTCAGAGGGGAAGAATAAAGGAATAAAATCCTCTCTTAGGCAATGAAGCAGATTTTCAAGCATGCTAAATTAAGCCACATGTTTGAAAATGCTGACCTCATGAAACAAAGCTGAATCTCTGCATGCTGCTTTCATGAAGTCCTTTTGTAAGGCGTTCTGCTGTCATCCCTAACAGCTGGTTTAATTTCAACAACGCAATCCTTTCACATTCGAATGCAAAGAATGTTTTCCAGTTGTATATGAAAAAGCTGAACAAGAACTTGCCTTGCTTAGTACTCTCTCACAGACTAGATAAGGTATCTGAATGCTCATTTAAAACCACTTTTTATCCTTTCCCCCTCAGATTATAAAAACGAAAACTTAACAAGTAAGTAATTTTGTTTGTGCCCTTGAATCTGATGTGTATGTAACTGGATTCATGCATGTGTATTTACACTCACATTTCATGAAGTCCAGAACAGAATGTTCGACCACTCTCAAAGGATTTTCACTGTTCTCAACCAGGATCATCATGAGTGAAGATCATTGGAAACTCAGCTTATAGTTTCTAATTAGGCCATGGAGATCACAGTATTTAGGGAATGATATAAATAATACCTCCTACCTCAAGGTGGTTTAACTTGTGTTATCTTTTATATAGTAAAATGTAAGCCAAATTGAAAATACCACATTTTGATTTCATGTACCATCTGATTATTTAGAGCTGAAAACAAATATATATTTTTCCATTGATGCAGCTCAGAATCTTCATTTGTAACAACAGAACTCTCTTTTAGAAAAACAGGTGTTTTTTGTTTGTTTGTTTTTGAGACAGTTAATCTCCCCTATAAAGTTTACAGGGTCAAATCAATTGGTTTTAAAAGGGGTCCTCATACAATCCCTAGGAAAGAACTGAAGAAGGTTGCTTGACAAGAGATATCCTACAACTGAATTGTATCAGATGATGCTTTAACCTAGCAGAATGCAGAAATCTTCAAAATGAAAATAGAAAAGATTTTCATATCAATGACCTTCCTCTGATTTGAGTGTCTCAAGGCTTAAATCAGGCTTAAATCATGTTCCAGGGTTGATGGCTTCTGCACTTGGTTAAGTGCCAGAACTTATTACCAGCTTACTCAAAGGACTAAGACTTAAAGTAGTCAAAGGTGGCATGTTACTGTTACCTGCAGATTTGCAGGTAAGTAAGTAATAACAGCAGTTCGGGAAAACCCTAAGCATTTGTTATTCTGGAAATATGTCAAATATTTACTCCAAAACTAAGGAATGAAAAAGAAATGTTGCAGTCATTTGCCATATAAGCCATCAAAGTTTACCATGACTGGACTTGAAATTGATGACTGTGGTTTTTGTCACCCTTCATGCATTACTCACTGATCCATTCAGGCATTTAGTGGAAGGTGCTGAACTTTAAGTTCGTGTTTAAACAGGAATAACACACACAAAATAAACAGCCCTATCCTTGCTCTTTACAATGAATATAAAGAAGGGTGAGCAGCATAAATGAGCTGCAAAATAAACTTTATAGCTTCTTTTAAAAAATAGATTGATGAAATCTTTGGCAGATGTAAGCAAATGAATTCCAAATGTCATAAACTGATCATTACATGGAATCATCTAGTGGGGAATATCTCAAAGTATGATTCAAAACCACTGGCTTAACCATTGGTGCTCAGAGCATAATCACTGCTTCCATTCCTAAACTAAAATCCCACATGGGCACCCGCTTACCCTATTTCAAATGAATTTAGGCATATACTACAATAAAAGTTCTCTCGACCTTGTAATGCATTTATTTCCACAGAAGACTGAGGTGATGGTTCAAGGGTGATAAGATAGTGGGAGAACCCAGGGTAGATAACAATGCAAAATAAATAATATAATAATTTTTTAAATTCCCTATATTAAATCATTATTTTCTTACTATATGATAGTCAATTGCTAGTATTTCACTTGAGATCCTTTATATCTAGGTTCTATAATTTATGTATGCAATTTTCTTTTGTGCTTACACTGTCAGGTTCTGATATAAGTATTATAGTATTATAATAATTTTCTTAAGTAATTCGAATGATTTTTCTTACTGGAGTATATAAAAAATGAACATTATATCTCCTGAAAGATTATATCCATAATCCTTTAATGACTTTTAGACTTTCTAGTTATGGCAATATTCAGATTTCCTAATTCTTCAAGTTTTGGACTTAATGTGTCATTTTCCTTAAGATGTAATTGCATAAAAATTTCATTTTTATTGAACTTTGAATCTATTGTTATAACTCTTTTATCATTCCTATTTTGTATGTTTGTGCTCTTATCTTTTTTAAGATTAAAATCCCACTGAATAGACTACTATGTATATTAATAAGGCCGATTTTTAAAATTTTGTCACTTGTCGTATGTATATTCTAACTTATTAATTTTTGCTTGTATTTGGTTGCTGTTTTATCACTTGTTACTCTTTATCTTTTGTAGTTTGTTTCTTTTCCAATGACTTCAGTAAAATATTTAGTTTATTTATTTTTATTCATTTCATCTAAGGAAAGGAGACAATTCTATGAGTTCCTCATTCACAGCTTTGGCCAAATTATATACACACCAGTAGGCAATCATTTTCTAAACATAATTATTCCTACTCTTTACTTTTTGATTAAGAATTATTGAAGTTTTCTGTTTTTTAGATGTATGATTGGATTTTATGCAATCTTATTAATCACATTGTGGTCAAAGAATAGACCTGCCCAGTTTTTGCTTTAGAAACTTTTTGAGATCTACCTTTCTGACCTGAGAAAAGATTACATTTGTCAGTATTCCACAGAAATAATTGAAAGTAAGGCTTATTCTCTTTTATTAGGGCACAAAGTTCATTCTTAGCTATTAAAACAATCTTATCAATATATAGTTTTAAAAATACTCTATCCAAGTCTTTGTCTTTCGCAATCTATAAAAAAGATGAATATATAATTAAGATTGTTTTAATAAATATACAATGGAATTTCTACCCTATAAACAGTGATATGGCATGTTTTTTTGATCTCATAGTTTCTAAGGAATTCAACTTAAGATAGACTAACTTCTACTCACCTGTGTCCTAAAGTTTCCATTTTTAACTTCCATTGTTTTCATTCTGTTTGTAAATTCATAGTAACTGTGTGTTAAAGTTCAACTCTGAACAATTCAACCTCAAGTCTAATTTCAATAAATTATTTTATTTTATGACATTAATTTGTATGACTGTTGTCAGGTCATAAACAATATGATGCAGTGTGAAAAACACTAATCCAGGATCTGAATTTGTCTTGGAAAAAAATGTTTCTTTTCTCTGAGTCTTATCTTTGAACTTACATGAGTCTACAAGCTGGATTTACTTACATCTGGATTTATTGGATTCCTAAAATTGAACTTCACAAGCATATAACCAGGGAGAATCTGACATTTAAACACATTCTTTAAATTTAGTTTATTGCTCATTTAAATACATAAGTTCTTAAATGTTTAAGAATGAATATTAAGAATTCTTATTTACTTACAGCATTCCCACCAATGACATCCTCAAAGCCAAGTGTGGACATTCCAAATTTGCCTTCTTCTTCCTCTTCCACCTTCTCTGTCTCACCTACATACTCCATGACTGTAATAATCTCCATCATGTCCAGCTTTGCAATATTTGTGCTTCTGACCATAACTACTCTTTATTGCTGCCGAAGAAGAAAACAATGGAAAAATAAGAAAAGGTGAGATTTTAGTTTAACAATAACATTTTAAAATGTACTAACTAATATAGGAGTTGGGGCTAGAAGGAGGAATATAAATACAACAAAAAATTAAGCACCCCCATTATCTTCAAAAACAAAATAAGTGATTTTTTTGCATGAGTTCCTGTGTCCTAAGGTTAATTTTTCACCACGGATAGAATGTATTAAGTAATTTAGAAGAGTATGTATATTTGTGCTTCTCATCTTCTTCCTTAGTCCCATTACTACTATGAGATTGGAGGATGATAAAATTCCTGAGAAAATGTAAATTTTGACTCCATAACAAAGCACTTCCTTGCTCTAAAATTAAGAATCTTT
>PVHY01001615.1:27120-151294 GCA_004024945.1 Uropsilus gracilis | reverse complement strand
TCATTGGGGCTCTGGCTGAATTCTATAATTCACATTTCTGACACTGAGCTCCTAGCAGTCACTTTGGATTAATATTTTTATTTATTTATTTATTTACTTTTGCTCTTTACAAATATATATATGGGATGTAATATATAAACACATATATGTACAATACATATATATCATATATTACATATATGTTACACACACATATATACCATCATTGCATATATAACAACATTGTATTCCCTAGGGTTCTCCCACCACCATATCACTCATGAACCATCGTCTTGATCTTTTGTGCTCATTCCTTCCCTGATTTAGCCCTTTCCCTTCCCCTCCCTAGGTGTATACTTTAGTTCAGTTGTTAGCTTGTTTTGACTTTTTATTGAGCTTTTGTTTATTTTCCCTCTATCCAAACTATATGTGAGATCCTTTGGTTTCTGTCTTTTTCTTTTTGACTTATTTCTGCTAATGTGAATCTTTGTAGGTCCATCCATGTTATCACAAATGCATATATTTGTGTTTTTAAATTGCTGAATAATATTCATTGTGTAAATATACCATAACTTTTTCAACCACTTGTCAGTTTGGGGACATTAAAATTGTTTTCAAATCCTGGCTATGTTAAATAGGGCTGCAATTTAATATTTTCCTTTCTTTAATCTGAGACTTTCTGTGACTGCCTAGAGAACTGCATGACATACAGCCCATTCTATGTTTGTGGAAATATGTAAAGTTCTGTGTGCTACTTAATATCCCAGAAGACACAGCATTCAGCTTAGAGGTATCAACCAGGTGCTCTAGAAGGATACAGAAGACAGGAAAACTTTATTATGTTAACAGAGAAAGCATCAGAAATGTTATCATAGTTGTTTACTTCCTTTTGATTAGGACATGATTATTATGTTGTCAAATAATGAAAATTAACCAACACCCATTTTCATAATGCCAAGTAATGATTATACTTTGTCAAAGCACTAGTATCCCGTAGTCTAAGCTTTATTGCCTTATTTATCATGTCAATAGTATTATTGTCTCACCTCTCATTTCCACTGTAAACAAGGCAATGCCTAAATTAAACTGCCTTTAAATTTATTTGGGAATGACTATGCATTGCTGAGTTTTTACCTCTTTTACATAATATTTATAAACTTAGAGCTTGTTCATGGGTGTTTGAATGAGGTCTCAAGGAAAACTTGGTAAGAGAGAAAGTTATTTAGGAGCTCATGATGAGTCTTTCTTGAAACAAAAGCAAATAAACAAAAAAGCATGAAAATAATATTCTGAAATGACTTTTTGCCAGGAGAGATGAGTCTGCTCATCTCTCAGAGTTTTCTCTCTGCTGGGTATGTGATTGGTAATAAAAGCAGTCATTATTTCTGAAAACGGAATTTATTTATTATTATAATTATCTTTTTACAAATAAAAAGCAAAAACAAGTAAGAAGGAGCAGAACTGGTTCTACCAGACTTCAGTATGAGAAGTTGGATCTTCTCTTTGCAAATAGCAGAGGAGATGGAGGACAAATGGTATAGATGGCTTCATGGAGGTGCTGAAGCTTATGGACACTGCAGAAGGAACAAGTTCAGCAAAGCAATTTACTATCATAATTGTCATGTTATGTTGGACTTGAGGTTGCTCTTCACAAGAGCATTGATTTCTTTACCTCAGTCTGCAGGATCATATGCCTCTAAATGAGTGCTGTGTCCTTTAGAACAGACACCTTGGGGATGCTGAGCATAGAAGAAATAAATAAATAAAAAGTCAAATGTTTCTGTGACCCTTCCAACTGGAATTGCCCTTCTTTTTAACATTTTCAGTGGCAACAACACTTCATTCTTTGAGGACTATGTTTAAAAATGTGAAGAAAATTTAAAAAAAAAGATTCAAAGCTATCTAGAGCTAAGTCCAGAGAATTAATTGAATGACTTGAGCTATAATTTAGATGTGATTATCAGGTCTGGGTATGGTGGTGTGTGCCTTTAATCGTAGCCAAGGAACGAGACAGAGTTTGGGTATCGCTTGAGTCCCGGGGTTCGAGACCCACTCGGGGCAACATAGTGAGAGTCTCAAAAAGTAGCTGGGCGTGGTGGTACACACCTGTAATCCCAGCTACCTGGGAGGCTGAGGCTGGTGATAGCCTGAGTTCGTGGTACCCGGGACAACGTGATCCTGTGGTTCCCTGGGCAGCAAAGTGAGACACAATCTCAAACAAACAAAAATCAAAACAACCGATGTGATTATCAAGTGATAAACATGATTATTTCCTCTTTTTCACTTCTTCCCTCTCTCCCACCTTTCTCCCCTTGCTCCCGCTTTTTTTTTTTTTTTTTTTTTTTGGTACCCTCTTCTTCCTTTCTCCCTTCACTACCTCCATTTGGTATTTTTCTCTCCTTTTCTTCCTCTTTTTTAAAATGCTTCTATGACTGAAACTCAAAACTGCTTCAGCATAGAAACTTTGTAAAATAGGTCAATATTCTAAAATGACAGCTTGCATGTGAAGATTTTGTAAAACAAATTCTTGTTTATTTGTTAAATCTCTTCATCTTATAGTTAACTCTAGTGAAAATCTTCTCGGGTTGCTTACTACTATGAACAAACTACCTCAAAGCTTAGTGGTAAAATAACAATCCTTTATTTTGTGTGAGTTTCATGGACCAGAAAATCAGGCAAGGCAGTCAGAACAGGTACTTCCTCTTACCCTATGATATCTGGGTCCTTGTGAGGCATCTTTCTGGTTGCAATGACTGTATTTGGGTCCTTGATTTGCTGCCT
Organism: Uropsilus gracilis; assembly: GCA_004024945.1. Classification (NCBI taxonomy): domain Eukaryota; kingdom Metazoa; phylum Chordata; class Mammalia; order Eulipotyphla; family Talpidae; genus Uropsilus; species Uropsilus gracilis. The sequence goes on along the minus strand of PVHY01001615.1, from coordinate 148,534 downwards.
CAGTTCTGTCATCTGGGTTCTGTGAATTTTCTGTACATGCAGGATGGCTCATTACTATCATGTTATTTATTGTTTGCATCTAAGCAGTCACATGCAGTACCATCCAGATTCAAGACTCTCCAAAAGTCACTGAAGAGAGTGCCAGGGAATTCTGTGGTTTAGAAGAGTATCAGAGAGAAAATTACCACACACAAAAGGTGATGCACTCATTGACATGAAAATCCTTGTGGAGGGAGTACCAATGCAAAAGGAAGCTAATTTTCAATAAATTAATTTAGTTTGCTTCTCTCTAATCAAGTAAGACACTAAAATATGAATCAGAAAAAAATAATTCTTTTTTTTCCTAAGGTGTCTTTTTTTTTTTTGGTCTGGATCTTTATTGAGAAAAAGATTTACTTGCTATTTTCTAAATGAGAACATCTCTTAGAAAATATTTTCTTAATAAGATGTTACAACTTGGAATAGTTAGAATAAGTTTTGCATCATCAAAGTAATAAGAACAGTAAATTAAGTGCTTGCTTCTAAGAGCACATGTTAATAATTCAGCAGCTTCCTATTTGTGGCATTTTAAGGAATATCATTTAGATGGATGGTTATGTTCATAAAGTAATTCACTCTCTCTTACCGTTTTGAAAATATGACTTCCCATTTGCTTCTAAGTAAGATTATAGTTACCATTTGGGCTGGAGCTATTCTTTAAGTTATCTTCAGGTTTTTCAATATCTTTTATCTTCCTAATATTGTCAATTTTTATTATTCTCATTTTCTCAATTCCCATTGTGAATGAGAAATGTCAAAGGCAATCATTTTTGCTAGAGTTAATATTTGATTTGATCTTAATATGTTGTCTAGGAATTGATTATTCCAGGAAGATGTGTGATCTAATACTGCAGGCTACACTGGCGGCAATTACAGCTAGATATCGATCCGTACCAGGTTCTATAGGATTACCTGGGGTGATGGTATTTGAGTTGAAGCTCCAGTGACTAGACTATCATAATGATAAAATTAATAATTCATTCATGTTTGCAAACTCAGGTGTAATGTGTATTGCATTTCTGCAATTGCTTGGAATTGTAAACATACTTAAAAACAAATCAAGTTTCTGACCAACTAATGAACTAACAAACTGTTCTTGCATTGAATAGGAGAGGAAGGAAAGTGGAAGCTGATGGAAAAAAACTTGAATACTAAAGGAATTTTTACAGGGAATGAGAACAGCCATCCCCAATAATAAATTGGCCAAATTGTGCAAACAATGTTTTCTGACAATAGTAAAATTTAGTGTTTTAAATTATGTAGAAGAGACACATTCATAGATAACTAAATCTATCTATGTAAAACAAGACTTTAAATAAATGCATTCACTATGTAACTGGAAACTGAAACTGCAAGAAGAAAAGTAGTTAAAGCATCAGATCTCCTATTTCAAGTAAATAACAGTATAAGCTTAGATGCATAATGAATAGATTCTTTCCACTAGGATTTTAGAATTGATAAGTGGTGTGGACTCAGCTGTGTCTCTCCAAAATTCCTGTTGAAGACCTAATCTCAGCTATGCCTGTATTTAGAGACAGGAACTTGAAGGATATAATTTAAGCCAAGTGAGGTGATAAACATAGGTGCCAATCTCTTAGGACCAGTATCCTTAAAGGAAGAGGAAGAAATACCAAGGATGCATATGTGAAAAAGGAAGGGTTCTGTGAGGGCATGAAGGCATTAGTCTGCATGCCTAGGAGATTCTCGGGTTCACAATCCGCACTGCTGCTAGTTGCTAAGAAATCTACCTCCAGAATCAAGAAAAAAAACATTTCTATTGCTCAAGTCTGGTGTTTATTACATCAGCATAAATAGATTAATACAGCTGAACTGACTTCTTGTGAGTCTGATGTTTATTACATCATGCCTGAGAGAACTGCAGACTTACCAGATATGACAGTTTCCTAACAGGCTCACAGTGAGGTGATCTCATGAGTTTACTCCTTTTTCAGAATTTCATATTCAGCATATTCTGGATAAATGTACTATATGCAGATTTGTGATTGCCAGTTACACCTATTGTTATTCTATAGGTCTTTGCTTATATGTCAAGCTCTGTTCTCACTGGACAAATTAAAAAGGTTACATATGAGAGCAACAACTAAAATTGATTTCCCTTTACATGCAGAAAACTGAGATGTTATTGCCTCTTAATTAAAGATAAATTCAATCAATTGAAATTCAGCTCTTTTTCTTTTATTAGCATTGGGGTTCATAATTTTCATCTCTTTCTTAGGAGTGTAAGATAGCTGTCTCAGTCAACCCCATGAAAAATGTCTTCCCTTTGGTGATTTCCCCTAACCACCCTTAACTTCTTTCCTCCCTCCTTTACCTCCTATAAGTACTGGACAGAGCCTGTGGTGCCTGATTCTTTATAACATAGTGTCCGTCTATTCCTTCCACTATTTTCTCCAGGTGGATATGGGTTGTCCTTCACTCCCAGTTTCTGTAACGTATATCCTTATCTCACATTGATCTGAGCCCTCATTCAAACAAAGTCATGTCCGTCCCCAGAATTCATTTCGAGAAACTTGAATTCTCAGTGTTTGCACAAACATACAGAGAATTTTAGAATGGTTCTAAAATTTTTCTGACAATGATTCTTGCACAGTCCAATTATATATGATCCATGAGTCTGTTACGTATTTTGAGAGAGACATATTTTGTTCCAGTTCAATATGATCCGTGCGCTCAGTGACATATTTGAAAAGGCATATTTTGAGTAGTCACTGGTTTTATCTCCACAATAACAGTTTCTGCCAATTGAAAGTTAGATCTGATCAGTATTGAATGATTCTGATGTCAAGCTTGTAAATATCCACCCAAGTGGGCTTGGGACATTAGAGTTTGAGAGTGACTTTTTTTTTTCTATAAGAACATGATGTTTTTTTGAGATACGTGATGCTTTGGGGACGGAGCAGACAGCCTCTCTAAAAGACCATATGTTCAACATCGACACCAAGGCTGGTATGATGAGAGTGGGTGGAGTGCACTGTCATACCAAGCTGGCACTCTAATCCCAAAGAACAGGCAGTAGCCTTGATCATAGAATTATGCTGCTAACCTTTCATCTGCTGAGCTGACCCCTGACTCTTTAGAAAGCATCTTCCTTGCTAGGATTTAGAGAAAAAAAATTCTTAGTAATAATGGAATTCTAGAAATTGAAACCAGAGCCCTACTCTATGCATTAAATATGATAAAGTTTATTGAATATCCTTCCATGGAGAACAGTTTGATTCTGACTCATTACTAATGTTTTTGTTTGCCTGTTCATCGCTGAGAGAGGGTACTATGAAACTCTCAGTGACTTTAATCAAATGTTAATCATGCTCTGATACACAAGCTATTTGGGTGAAAGTAGCTTCTTAGAAAAGTGGTATTAAGGAGTAGCAGAAGCATAACAAAGAGTATTTTCCTAAGAAAGATCAATATTTGTTTTAAGGATAAATGCAGTTGGAAAAATACATCAAGAAAAATATGGCCTGGTGCTATATGATAAGTGCCCTGATGGATAGTTTCCTTCCTGAAAGAAAAGATCCTGGTCAAGCCAGTCTGTGCTCTGGGTAATCTCAGCTTGTGTTTAAGATCATTTATGAGCAGACAGTTCTTCCTCCTAACCATCCTCCCTTTCTCCTGTCTTTCCTCTTTTTAGGTTTTTGAAGGAAATGGAGCTGTATACCCATTCTTCTTCCTTCAAATAAATGCAGATAATCCCTCTGAATCAAGGTAAATAACCATAGCTTCTTACATATCTAAAGAGTTTGTCTTCTAACCCTTTTTTTGTTTTCACTCCCCCTCCCCCTTGGACTCTTAATCAGTTTTTACATGAATTTTCAAGTTGTGTAGCCCAACTGAACAAAACACATGCAACTCGAAGCCCTGAATGATATCTAAAGAGTAAATAATTTCCCTATCTTATTATTTTAAAGTAACACATTGAGCTTCACAGTGTGTGTGTAATATATCTTAGCACTGATTTTCTGCCACAATTCTAAAGTTCTAGTAATATGAATACCATAAAATTTCTAATTACTTGCCTATTCATATTTAAAAATTCTGAGTTGCCTCCTGATTCCAGTTTATTAAATGGAAGGATGATTGCTTCCTGAGAATGTGTTTATTTTTTTTGCTTTTCAGTAAAATTTAGTTCTCTCTCTTGAATATTAGTAGTGAAGTTGGGAATTATAATTTAAGATTTATGTCACCCCATCCCTTTCAACTTTATTCAGTCTGTAAATCATGTTTACCATACCAACACCAGAAGATGGAATGTTTAAAATTATTCACTTCATTATGAAAAAAGGGCCACAAGTTTTCTAATTGCATTATTATTTTGTTTAAAAACTGGAATTTGCCTAAGTAATATTCAAGAGATATTATGAAAAAAAAAGTGTAGTCACATGACTTTATAAAGTCATGGATTCTGGTTTTCTTTTCTTATGATGTACTATAGCTGTTCTGTTAAGTTTTGCTCTCAAATACTTGCTAAAAACTTCCTTCACTTTTTGTGTGTCATTTTTCAAATTTGTTTTTAAATTTTACCATTCTTAGCCTTTGTTCCTTTTGGTCTTTTAGAACTTAGATGTTTGCCTAAAACTTTCTTTCATAAAATTGCTCATGAAAACTAAAGGTTCCAGTTGACTTTACATTAAATTTTAGTTAGTTTTGCTTATTTTGCTTTTGATATTTTGTTTGAAACCATTACTTGAATGAAGATAGGGTAAAAAGTATCATAAAGTAACTTCTTTGGGGGAAGACAACATATTAGTCCAGAGACTTATTTGCAGCATGTGCTAAAGAGCTATGAAACTGACACAGGGTAGCAGTACAGTTAAAAATACCCTGAAATAGCCTGGTGGGCAGAGTCTGAAAGAACTGCTAGAGAAAATGGGAAGTAGGAAAATGGGGTTAAAAGGAAGGAGCAAGGAGGGAGAAAAGAAGAGACAAGAATGGTGGATTGAGGGAACAGGCCCATGTTGCCTGGCCAAGGGAAGTCCCCTGGAAAAGTGAGCAGGTGATGGCTAGAAGCCATGGTGAGAGATTGACCTGCAGAGAAGAATTTGGTGTGGAATCAGTTGCCAGAATGACACCCAGAGAGGCTGGGTTTGAAAAGTAGCTGCTGATGGCATGTTTGGTTTAGTTGGCCAGACACCGCTGAAGGTGGACCTGGTAAAGAAAGCGTGCATGGAGCCACAGCAAGGTGGCATATTTGTAAAACTGATTTGGGATCAGCATTTTATTGAAGCAGTTTGAAGAACCTTGGAGAAGTGGAGCAGGGTGGCACACTAGAGAAGAAGGGAAGAGAAGATGCTGGAGAAAGACTGAACTTTGCAGAAGTGCCTACCTCTCAGGTTTAGAGGGGTTAAAGGGCACCATCATGGCCACGTGTTTGGGGCTTTTGGACTAAATGGTGATTAGGATAAGATAATTGGTCACTTGTGGTTTTGAGAACTTTTTGTTTTCCCTGTTGAATACTCTTGTAAATAAAACCCTGTTGTTTAAACTGCATTTGTCTATCAACTGCTAGGTGAGGGTGGTACGAACCTGAGGGAACCTGATTGGCAGAAGCTGAATTTTAAAAGTGGCCCATTGATTAGAGGTTTTACCCATTTTGACTCAATTTCAAAACTACCTTAGTCTCCATTTCAGAGAACATATAGAAGCATAATGTGATTATGCATTTACTTGACTCCTTTAAGACAGAGCTTTTGGACACATCAGTGAATTAAGAAGTATTGATGATTAATGTGTATTTCTATGGTACTTACCTTTATGATACTATAATCTACTGCTATACATGCATCTTTTACACTCAGAGCACTGAGACCAGTGCTTGGGGAAGTCAACAGCACAGGTGTAGAATATGGAAGTCAATCATTTATAATGACATGGAACATGTATTAATATAGTACTTTACTTATCATAAGTCCATTCTTGTATCTTTCATAATTTACTTCTCATAACATTCTTATAAAGCAGGTAAGAGTTCTCCACAGGTAAAGATGTCAGAAATATGAAGGGTATCTTCCAAACTTGATCACTAATATGTGGCTGTGCAGTGATTCAGACACGATTCAACACCTTTCCCATTAGATTAAAGCTTCTTACAAGATGCTTGTTAATATACAGTTAATATAGTATATAACTCTTGGATGAAATTCTCTTGATGAGAATTCTCTGCAACATTATTGAATAATTCTAATAGTATTTTGAGTTTGGTGTTAGTAGCAATGCCTCTTTCATAAAGACACAAATTACTTCATGAGGGGTTGCAATGACTTGTTCAAAGATAAAGGGAAGAGAGGAAAATGTATCAGGATAAGCTGTGTTAGTAAAGAACACTATTCATATGGGGCTATGCTGTACAAAGGAAATTGATTAACGAGAGTTCCAAATCCCACCATTCCCTGCGGTTTTCATTATTAGGTATTTACATGTCATCCAAGCCAAAGATATACATATAAATTGGATTTGGTGGTTTTTGTTGATAGCAGAATTAATTGATATTTTCAACTTGAATATAGAGAAGAGGCCACTATCATTCCCTTGGTGGTATCCATGCTTCCCTGAAGTATGTGTGTAGTAACTATCAAAGTGTTCAGGGCTCTTGATGAACTCTCAAATTCTTCCCTCTGAACTTTCTAGTTGTTAACATCCTCAAGCTACAGTATGTGTAGTTTCTTCAGTGGTCAGGGAGGTCACACTAGCTGTTTTCAGATCTTGGCTAAGGTCTTCCCTGCCAGGTAATCCCTCTTAACTTGGATGTGAAATATTTTCCATAACATTAGTTTTCAATCATATGAAGATTTAAAATTGAATGTAAATGTGTTTAGAAGAATTCAGTCTGCATTGTAAATATTTTCATGTTAAAAAGCTCATAAATATTTGAGATTTTATTCACTGTTTAAATAATTCTTAACAGAGTTTCAACCCATTAGAGAAAGTCTTTTAAATTCAAATTAATATCCATAATTGGGTTACTAATTAAGACTCATAACCTTATGAGGAAATTGTATTTCATGTACTGTTTTGAAATATATAAAAAGTACTAAGTTTTATAGTATTTTTAAATTGGCTAGATTTATAAGAAAAAATTAATTTTTATGAGGTTTTTGTTTATTTTAGAGAGGGAAAAACACTTAAAAGGGAATGACATATAAATGAAGTTTTAAAGTTTTTAAATTAGTTTTAATATGGGAAATTTTTCAAAGTGATTTTTTTAAATGTGTTAGACAGAGAGGAATAGCATTTGGCTACACTTGAAAGCTTAAGAAATAACCAGATTTTTTTAAATCTAAAACTTTAACAAGCTAAATATTTAATTTTTAAGCAAAGGAAACCTCTAAATGTTCTTTTCTGAACACAAAAAGTTACTCTCAAGGATATTTTAAACATCTCATCAGGACAACATTGTAATATTTGAAATCTATTTATTTTAGTATTTTTCTTAATTTCTCTCCAACTATTTCCATGCTTGCCATAGTTCCCTAAGAAAAATATGGAGAAAATTTTGATACCCACTAAACATATTGAGTTTTAACATATGGAAAAGAGATATTAAAGCCTGTTTTCTAAATGATAACTTCCTTGAAAACAATATTCCTAGCACCTACTACTTAGTCCCTGCCACAGAGTTAGGGAACTAATGTGATCTGATCCATTTCATGCCTCTGGATTCTGGGACTGATTCAGGAAGAGGTGTGTTTCTCAAATGTGTTTCTCAAGGACACTTTCTGTTGCATTTCCTATTTACAGAAGGAGAAATGTTATACTTAAGCTATTATCTGTCAGTAGCCTTAAGGTGCGTACTTGTAGGGAATGAAATTGGGGTTCTGGGATCTGCCTTCTTTATCATTTAGAGAGGGCCCCATCTTCAGTAAAAAAGATTGATAGAAGATCAACCCTCTCTTTTATGCTGAAAGTTAATATTTTCAAGTACAGGATTCATTTGCTTTAACAACCCACACATTTAGCATTCTGTTTAAATATTGAGTACTCCAATGAATAGAGCATGAAATTGCTGTAAAAGTTCAGGATGCCCAATCTATCAAAAATCTGCTTTCTCTCAGCATATGGCTGTTGCTCACATTTTATGGTTAGAGATCCTTTATTTTGTTGTAGTCCAGCTCTTTCCTTTCAATTCATCTTAATATACAAGGGCAACTCCTTAACTCTGAAAATTAAATGTAACTCAGTAAGTCACATAGTTTATATTTTTCACAAAATAATGGAGGTTAGAAATGTAGACCGTATAGTTGTAAGCAAATAATGGATCTTGAAAGTATACATTTCTCCCCATCTATGTACTATGTGGCTTGAAAATTATTCTTAGTGTTTTTAATCATCCGTAAAAAGCAATGATAAAACCTATGTCACAAAACTACTATCAGGAGAAGTAATTGGGTGAAAGTATGAAGTTTACCAATCTGAATATTAATTTTGATTTATTAGATTCATCTTTACTTATGAGGTGATGGAGTCTTGGGAAAGTTTCTGATCTCTATGAGCTTTTCATCAGTAAAATATAAATTCTTACTTTGTATATATATATTTTTAAGTCTAGGATGAGATGAGGTGTATAAAATGCCTACTTCTGCACCCAGTCTACAGTAAATGTGGCATAATAAATAATATTCTATTTTTAAAATCTGTACATTTCTAAGCATAGTACCTCAAATATAGATATTATATATATATATATTAAACATTTATTTGCTTATGCTCTTCTCTTTTTGACTACTGAGTGTTGGAAAGGGAAGTACATTGAAAGAGAGGGAACATACCAGTGTGTGCTTAAGCTAGCTTGGGTTGACTTGCAAGGAACTATCCTTAACTTTTCAAGAACTTTGAACCAATTTTAGTAGCTTTCTTTTTGAAAATTGAATGTATAAGCCTACATTAAAATGATTTATTTCTAAAAACAAGCACAATAAGCAATAAAAACTCATTATTTTAAATTACTTTTTGCATTTTGCTATTCCCTGTGTTATTGAGGTAATTTTCATCATCTTTGGTGAAATTATAATAAATAGTTTCTGTACATCTAGATCAACTTCAAGTTTGTGTCATAAGGTTGTAGCTTGAGATCAACCCCATGGCAGAATATATTCCATATAAATTGGCAAATGCTGCAAAGCACAATGTTCCTCCTCTGCCCTCCCTTCACAGGCACAACCTTACTGGAGAGCCTGTAATTAAATATTCCCTTGCCCACCGCTGGAAAGGAAATCCATTGCACACTAAGGAAGGGGTCTTCTCTGTTCATGAAACTTGCAAGTCAGCATCAGGCTGTCTTTGGTTCAGAAAGAAAGTTCAGTAGAAAGTTTTTAACTTTTGAAAAAATAGAATTTTTAAGATAAGTCCTAGAGGTTACCTCTGTATTCTGATAGGGTTTGTGTAGGCTGCTCAATCTGAGCACAATGACACCTCTCTCCTGTGTTTCATTCAGAAATGACATCACAATACCAAGGAAGCAGCCATCAGAAGATGTCTCAGTCACCCTCTACATCATTCCAATAAGAGAGGTGGATGAACACATTATACCACTTAAAATAAATCAGAGACTTTCTAAGTAAAGACTTGGTAATTAGAGCTGAAAATAGTTGTAATTTAAAAATGGAACAATAGCACTCCCATTTTTATCTTGCTCTTGCCTCATTAGGGAAAAAAAAAGACTATGGTTCATGGGTGATAAGGTGGTGGAAGAACCCAAGGGTAGATAATGATGTTAAATAAAATAAATAATATAATAAATAAATACAAAACTCAAAGTTTCTGGATTCAATTTGTATGCCTAATGAAAGAGGAGATAATGTATCCCTAATGAAAGGGAGAATGGAGGAGGAAAAGTAAACCACTTTTGGAATGCCATAAGTAGTTCAGAGCAAAGACACTGAAATCCTTATTAAGTGATACATGATGACATTAATAATTGAGGGGAAGAAAATCGTGGCAGGTTCTTGGCTAAATATATCTTTAGAGCTATTTACCTAGGTATAGAATTATTTGCCTATTTACCTAAGTATAGAGCTATTTATCCAAGGTATCCAACAAACTAAACGCATATAAGGAACTAAAAACAGCTATTTTCCAGAAAATGGTTATTTCTCTGCATAAAACATGAAGCCCAAATACTTTTCTAAATCTAAGAACATAGACAATACTTGGTGAGTTGCACATCGATCAAATAAAGTTATGTTTTTTACCTTCTTGGACTAAGCTGTTTGCTGGAGATCCATCATATCAAAGGTAAGACCTTTTGCATGTCTTCTGTGTTAGATGATGGAAATGGCTAGGGATACTTGAGGGAAAAAGGTCAACATTCTAAGTTACTGAGCAAAATGATCTTTGAAGTGCTGGGGATGTGTGGAAAATATACACATTCCATGTGCACAATACTTTACTGGTGTTTACATGGCTATTTCAAAGCAAAGCTGTCTGTATAGTTTTGTTTTTATGCATAATTGTTATTCTGTAGAATAAGATAAATGTTTTCAGGGTGTTGCCAACTTTCATGGCTTAGTAAACACCTTGTGTTTATTTCAGTTAGTACCTGGTATAGACAAGTCAGGCTGTAACTATCCAACAAAGTCAAATAATGTCAGTGAAAACAGGATTAAAGTGATATTAATCACTGCTTCATACTCTCCACAGATGTTAATCAACTACAATTCAAAGGTGTTTACATGCTCATGTTAACACAAAATTTATAGTTTTATCATGTCATGCTGTAGATAGTCTTACATTCTTCATTGATAGACCCAGGCAGATATAAAAATATGTTAAACTTCTTCATACTTTTAGGTTAAATATTGAAGAATATTAATGAGTTCTGAAAGATAATTTTTATTCTCATGAAAACCTGTTATATACCCTCCAGCAGTCTCATTTCATTTATGCAATAGTCTCATATACAACACCATTGCCATCTGTCTTGGCACATTAACTGCTTTCATCTCTTCATAACCCTAAGGATCAGTAGACTGATCCTGCTCCACTATTTGGCTTCTCAGGACTTCCATGATCTGCCGGGATGTGATTTCTGACTTTCTTTGAATTAATACAGTTAGTTTACAGAGTCTCTCACCACAGTAGCATAATTTGTTTTTGGTTTCTTGCTAATGCATGCATATATACAAACATCACAAATCTGGGGTATCATACTTAAATGAGAGTTTGTGAGAAAAGTACAGGGGTTGATACTGAGGCTCATAAACAGAATCACTTCAACCTGAATGTTAGATATTCCTCTTATCAAGAATTCTTCAGCATTCTCTCATGCTATTTGAGTATCCTCCCTCTTATCTTTCTTCCCATTTTCTTCTTTTTTTCCCCACCCCTAAGTTTATTTCTAAACAGCAGAGTTTATGGTTCCCTCTTAGCACCTGGTCTTTTGCTGATTCACCTTAAGCTGAAGCACCTTAGTAAATCATCCCTTTTTGAAAAACATCCTGCTACTATTTTAAGAGAACATGTGGTTTCAGAAGTTATAATGATTTTTGACCTTAACACATAAGTCAATCATACAATGTCAATAAATATCTTGAAACTTGTAATGTGAAAATGAAGTTTGGGAAATTCTTGTCTCTTTTCTCACTTAAAAGTAGCCAGTTGCAGCACATTTATTTATAAAAATGCTTGCAAAGGTCCCCAAATGTTTAGTTTCATAGTATCTTGTTGAACCACATGATACTTTGACCATTCTCTCCTATGACCGCACTTTCCTTCTTGGTGACACCTGAAATAGTGGTAAATAACTAAAGTGACTTTATGAATTTCGTTTTGCAAAACCACTGTAAACATAATGCACCAAGTACTTCAGAGTTACACAGGTTGAAATTGACTTCACTCTGCCATTTCCTTGGCTATGTAGCTAGGCAAAGATAACCTGAACACTGATAACTTATGATAAAATGTCCATGTCAAAAGATGGTTTTAGAAAAATCAAAATGTGTGTAAAATTCTTAACATGATCTCTGGCATGCAATGAGTGTTTAGTAAATATTAGCTATTATTGTTCTTTTAAAAAATATTAAACATGACTTGGACCTAATAGAGAAAGAGTATTTTTCTGAGCTCTCACTCTGCAAAAGTGGTTTATGTGCTGCTTTGATCTTTCTCACATGGTGAAGACTCCTGGGAAGCCACTTTTCTTCTTTGCACTATATGTCAACTTCCCACATTGAATCTAGAAGGAGTCAGGAAATCCTTTTATCTCCTACCTCAGCCAAACCATCTTTTCTTGGTAGGCTTCCTCCAACATGAAACAGGCACTCATAGCTACTTCGTGGTGGGGAGGAGCAGGATGGAGGTCCCTTCAGTTCAAGGATAAGCTACCTACTAGTTGTATTTTAAGTGATGCATACTATTTTTATTTCCTCACTTGGCACTATTACTACCCCATGTTTTATTAAATATTTTTAATGGGTTAATACTGGTTTACATAGTTGTTTCCATAAGAGAAGTGTAGGATCCCCCATTTCAGGCAATGCTGCCATATTGTGCCCACCGCCTAAGAACCCACAGCACACCAACATAGACCCTTGTGCTCCCTCCTGTCTTTGTTCTTGTCTTTCCCCTCCTGCCTCTAACTATCCCTTTTGCTGAGCCCATTCCACAGGTTTCAAGGGCTAGTTTTTAGTTCGACTTTAGTTGATGCTTCTTTTTGTTTTTCTATATTTTTTATCTTTAACTGGAATCTACTACTTTCCACTTTCATTCACAATGAAGTTCAAAGACCGCTAGTCCAAGAGCTTTATTGCTTTTATCCTCTTTGAAGCATCCAGTACAAATGGGCTTTCTCCATATCTGCAGAGCAAAATAAGGTACCATTTATCTTCTTTGCCAAAGTTTCCCATTCTGGTGTCCTCTCCTTTCTGAAGGGGAGCGTGCTTGGTATCCTGACCTATCATCCTCCCTCCTTCCTGTGCCAGGCAGTACAGGGAGGTTCAGTTCTGTTTTTCCCTTTTCAGCAATTGTTCAGTTCTATGTGTATGTTTTATCTTTGTGTACATTTATTAGTTTATCAGTTGTTTACAGTATTAAAAATAATTTTTAACATTTTGAAAACAAAAAATTGTTGAAAGGGAGAAATGAGTCTCTTTTTATTTATTTATTTATTTATTTATTTATTTATTTATTTATTTATTTATTTATCTTTTTTGAGACTAGGTCTTGCTATTTTTGTCTGTGGAACCGCAGGCTCTCGTTGCCCGGGGTACCACAGACTCAAGCAGTCCCCAGCCTCAGCTTCCCAGGTAGCTGGGATTACAGGCGCACACCACCACGCCCAGCTATTTTTTTGGGACTAGGTCTCGCTACGGGCCCCAAGCGGGACTTGAACCGCGATCCCTAGCCCCTGCCGCTTCATAGGCTGAAGCTTACAAGCACGAGCCACCGTGCCCGGCTTGAGAAATGAGTCTCTTAAGAATGATTTCTCTCCTACTGAACCCTGCAGATTTAATCCTTTATTTACATATCTATTGTGTAGTAAATGTGGCAGCTATTACATAGTACTTGGACCACCAACATATGCTTGAAAGCTTTATTTCCCATTCTAGCTGATAGAGTCCTAAAAGAAAGTGAGCACATTAACAGTCATAGCAACAATAATATTGATGATCATAACTGTTTCCAATTATTGAGCATCTGCCTTACTAACTGTTAAAATAACTCAGATAGGTATTCATTAAAGTAATAATTAAAGGCAAAGAAGCTGAGTCACTTTTAAATTCTCATTTAAGGAATGAAAATGGTAATATATCAGTTGTGCATACAAGCTAATGAGCTTCGTTTTTGTTCATCAACAGAAAAGGGGAATGCTTTTATTTTAAAATAAAACGTGAAGTTGATCCAGAATATTCAAGAGCACAGAGCAAGATAGAAGTTGACTGTGCACAACTATGCTTGGGTTAAAGTCATATTCTTTACATTGTCTCCACATTGCCTTTTCTCTATCCAGGAGAGACAATGTTCTACATCTAGTATTCATTTATTAACTACTTGCAGGGCCTAAAGGATATCAGGCATGTGAACAGACAATTGGGAAGTTAACAGATTATTCTTGTTAGCAAAAATTATTAAAATTTGGAAATAAGATAGTAGGGAAGCATATCTTTTAATTCAATCTGTGTATTAATAAAACTGACCAAGTACACATAATTTTAACAAGTAAATTTCCCCATTAAAATGTTTTCTATATTTAAAGTTGTTTTGAAAATTGTTGTTTTTATGTCTGTAATGATTGCACCGCTATCAATTATTTAGCTGATTAGCTTAACAGGGTGTCAGGGATCAAATTTAATTTAAAATATTAAATATATAAACACACACATACTTTTTCCTTAATATTTTTTATATTTTGTGGGTATAATTCATTTTTTCACATTGTTATCTACCCCAAGCTTCTCCCACCTCCATTCACCTTATTATCCATGAACCATTGTCTTACTCTTTTGTGCCCCTCCAACCCCTAGTTCCTCCCTCCCCCTCTTTATGCTTTTGGCTTCAATTCTGCTGAAAGTTAGTTTTAAATTTTTCTTGTCTGTTTCTTTGTTTGTTTTCCCTTTATCCCTCATATTGGAGATCATCCAGTATTTCTCTTTATCTTTCTGGATTATTTCTGCCAGCATGATTCCTTTTGGCTCCATCCATGTTGCTGCATAGGCTAGGCACACTAATATATAGCATACATAGACACACTTTCCTTCCTATTTTGATGCGATTTTACATGTATGCTAAGTGTGCTTTTGTATTAAATATTTTGTTTATATTTTTAAGTGTACTTAGTGGATAAAGCTATTTAAGGAATGAAAATGGTAATATATCAGTTGTGCATACAAGCTAATGAGCTTTGTTTTTGCTCATCAACAGAAAAGGGGAATGTTTTTATTTTAAAATAAAATGTGAAGTTGATCCAGAATATTCAAGAGTACAGAGCAAGATAGAAGTTGACTATGTACAATGTGGGAGATGTAAAATTTTTGTCAAAAAGGAGAGACTTCTCCACACTATTGTGGAAAGAAAGAAACCTGATTTTTATTCAGTAACACCTGCCTGTAGGCAGCCCTCAAGAGACTGCTTTAAAATTCTCCACAATTTATACAGCCAACCAAATACAAAGTTCACCCGGAATGAAGTAGACATTTGCTTAGTTGTTCCCTGAAAGAATGATGTAACTTATCTCCTCAAGAGAAAGGGTTCTATCATGAGATAACTCTCTCCAGAGGTTATGTGGCTCCAGACTCTGGAGAAATCTTTTTGTTTTGAAACTGGAGACTGGATATATCTGTCTCCTAGAGAGATTTAGTTGCATTCCAAAGGCTAACTATCTCCTTGAGGGGATTCTCACAAAAGGGGAAGAACAGGTAAGCTGCAGAGAGGAAGTAGCTGCCACCACTGACTACTGACACTGACATGATTTGTTTCTTATCCAGAGTCCACATTCATCACTTTATCCCATGATGAAGATGAAAGATTTCTAGTCTCAGACCTGTTCTAGCTAGTTCAGTTCCAGTGTTTTTCTTTTGCATCTTGAGGCTATGACTCTTTTACTGTCAAATAAAACATTGATAAAACAATAGGTTTTTTTCTCTTTGTTAAAATTAGAAATATTTCATCTTAAGAAGGGGAAAATTATTCTCTCTCTACTGTGTAACCTGCCCCTATAACAGAAATGATGATAATCAAGGGAAATATTTTGGCTTTGCTTTAAGACCATTGATCTTGTAAAAACAAAACAAAACACACTATGTGTCACCCCTCAAAGGAGCTAGGATTATTGTTTTACTTTTATGTGTATCTTAAAATATTGTATTACCATTTGAACAGCTAGCTAAGGGGTGACCATTTTTTGTTATCAGACACCCATCCTTTTATCATCATCAAGTGCCCAAATACCCCTCATAATACCTTTCATTTTACCTTCCCATGATCAGACCTTAAATTTAAAAAAGTAAAATTTTCTAAGCTTTTACCATTAAACTGTCTTCCAGATTTCCAGGCAGGTTCATGAAGAACTCCAAGGATATGCTATTTTATCCATTAAAAAAAAAGAGGGAAGATAAAAATCCTTAATTTGGCAGGCTTAATAATTTTTAATTAGCTCAACATTATTATAAGAGCTGCAGGGAGGCAGGTAAGCTGTAAATTAAAACAGAAGGTTAACCTTCCTTGTCACTGATTTTGTAGAGGAAAAATATGAATATAAGCACTCTAGAGATCATAGACTTTGAAAATGGATTGAAGGAACGTGATAAGGAAGTCCTCACTACCTGATGCTCTTCCCTCAGGTTTAGGCCTGCCTGGAGAACTGTATGCTTTTCCCCAGTAGAGAATTGTGTTTTCTCCCAATTTGTTATCACTGGTTACTAGAATAAGTTAAGTATAGTCCTTTGGTCTCATCAACAAGTAGTTTCTGCTTTTCACTGATGCTGTATAAAGGCTTGGCTGTATGCCTCAGGTTAGAATTTGTTTATTTAACAAAATAGCAGAGTCCCAGAATTTTGTGAAGAGGATGCTATTCTTGTCTAGTAATAGCTCCCTAAAAAACAAAAACATGAAGTCAGCTGCAAAACTTAAACCTGAAATTGATTAGAGAGCTTTCTGGCCTTACTAGCAAATTAAGGGTGTGTGTGTGTGTGTGTGTGTGTGTGTGTGTGTTTTGTCAGAAGAAATGAGTTTTGTTAAAACATACTACTGACTAAGATTCAGCTGAACAAGAATTACTTATATAAAACTGAATGAATTAATAAAGAAAAGTGAACTGTGATTATTTCTTTAGATGTTACTAATATTATTTTATTTTACTTTTATTTGTTATTGATAGCACATATATATTCATACATCTATATATGTGCAAACATGTATATGAAGTATATTGTTGTCTACCCCAGGGTTCTCCCATCATGTTATCTCCTGTGAACTATCTTTTGTGCCCTCCCCCACCCCTGTTTTCACTCTCCTCCCCTCTCTTGCTCTATGTTTCAGTTCTGTTGGCAGTTTTTTATTTTTCTTATCTGTTTGTTTGTTTGTTTTTCCTGTATCCCTCATATACATCCCATATTTCTCTTTTTCTTTCTGGTTTATTTCTGCAAACATAGTGGAAAATCAAACATTAGAATAATATTACTAATATTAATG
Source organism: Uropsilus gracilis (assembly GCA_004024945.1). NCBI lineage: Eukaryota > Metazoa > Chordata > Mammalia > Eulipotyphla > Talpidae > Uropsilus > Uropsilus gracilis. The sequence continues at coordinate 131,356 of PVHY01001615.1, read as the reverse complement.
TTCGATTTTCCATTTGGTATATAAGGAACAATATGTCTTTCTCTTTAGTTATTGGCAAGACTCAATTTAGTAAACTGCTTTTGTGACTAAAGTGAGACCTTTTAAAAGATGGTATCTCATTCTTACCTATCCCTCAGAATTCTGAAAAACAAAACAAAACAGAACAAAAAAAAAAAAAAACAACTTTCATTGAGTCTCATTGTTTGTGTGTGTGTGTGTGTGTGTGAGAGTGCATTTATTTGTGTAGTTCAATCTGTTTTTCCACTTTCCAGTAGAGAGAAGAACATATTGATTCTTGGTGTGTCATATTAGAGACATTCACTTAATCAGTTATGAGGCATTTGCCATTAGGGACACACAGATTGATTTTATGCCTGAATAAAGTCAGGTCACTGCTGACAAAGCCTTCCGAGGAAAGCAGACATGAGTCTTGACTGAAACCAGTTCAACTTCAAAGGTGATGAAGAAGATCACTTTCTAGTAGGCCAGGGACATTAGTCTAGTTTAAGAATTTTGAAGAAAAAGAGATTCATGTACAGTTTCAGGGGTAGCAGAAGATGAAAATTCCTAGGTCTTTGTTTCATATCCTTGGGTAGAAGAACAAATAACCAAAGGTGCTTAAAAATCCAACCTGAGATGCTTTATAAGTGTTTCTAGGATGAAGTCAATTCTCAGACCTGAGTAGTTGCTCAATACTGAATAGCTTTAGATTTGTTAGCTGCCTTAGGGAGTAATTAACTTTTTCTCCTTACATGTAAATACTGAGGTCAGAATATGTGGCTGCTCTTTCTCTGTGAATTCAAGAACATTCTTTGCTTGTTATTTATGATTTAAATGGGTGACTATTAAGAAAATATTATCCAAAACCTAGAAATAAGTCAAAAGTTTACGAAAGTATTCTTTCTTACCAGAGTTCTGTTTAACAGGTGAACAGATGATTAACTGTCTAGGATTTTGTTCTTGTGTTACCTAATATTTCCTATTTTAATTTGACCCCCCAAACATGCTAAGTTGTATATTTATGCCCAGTAGGAGAGAAAACCACAATGCTTATGGTGTCATTATTTTAGATGACAGTAACTGATTTTTTATTTAACTCAATAATTCCAACTTTGTTTCCTTCTTCTATTTTACTTCCTTCCTCTCCCCTGACCTCTCTCACCTTCCCTCTTTTTATTCTTGCTTCTTTCTCTCTATTCTTTTATAATATTTATAATTTCCTCTTCTTCCAATGCCTTTGGAATTACATTTGCCATCTTGCTAGTTCTCTCCTTTCTGCATTATACACACCTTTATGTCTATAAATTTTATAGTCACATGAGTCATTTCTTTAATTTCATGTAAATTATATTTTGATACTTATTCTAAAGTCCCACCATATGGGAATGTACTATTTTGACTCTGAGTACAAACAGCCCTTATGCATTTCTCCTGCAAATGTGAAAAAAAATCTATAGATTTTGTTTTTATTAGGACAAATAATATTGTCCTTCAGCTTCTAAAAACAGACTTGGTAAACTTGGTAGTTCACATACATACTTGTATTTAAAATACAAGTGCGGCATGTTAAACCCAAATGAAATCACCTGATGAATTTGAAATCTGGCCAGACTTTCCTGGCAAGCCAGTGGAAGAGACCCATTGGAAATGCTGTTTTCACGATGAGATGATCTAAGAAACATTTGGCACCCAGTCGATTCCAGAGAACAGAGTGACCATGTGATGTTCCACTTTCAGATTCTCAACACTGTCAGTGGTGGCATCTACAGTGGTGCCCCACGAGTGGGTGGTACCAGGAGGAGATGGCCATGCCCAGGAGACACTTCTATCTGCTAGAAATGGCATTGATGTCTACTGCAGTGGTGGCACCCCACACAGTGAGAGCAACCTTGAGCGGAGACAGCTGGTCTGTTGGCATTGGAGGCAGAAGGAAAGGGAATTAAGTAACACAGGCCAAATGCATTGCTTATTAGAATTTGCTAGAAGGAGAAAACTTGGCATGAATATTGCTTTAATGATGTCTCTTGAAAACCATTAATCTCAAATCCACTTTTGACAGGAGCTCTCTGGTGAATGACTGAAGAGTAGCTATTTTGAGTTTTACTGTTGATTGTAAAGAAATGTGCTTGCTCTTAACAGGGAGGCAAACCATGTTGTTATGCTGTTAGGAAACTTTAAAAGCAGGAATGTTTTCTCGCCAATTCAGCCTAAATCCCTTCCTGTAGGAGGTGCCTTAGCATAGCTTCAGGCAAAGTCAACAAACTACTCAGAAAAAGCATTCAGATATGTCCAGTAGTGCAAATCTTGAAGCCAGGAAGCCATCTCTATCAGTGGTGTAGAAATCACTCAATAATTAAGATGTCTACGAATGGATATTTTATTCTCTTTTTACTTCTACTTTTCTCATTATAAGCGATTAGAACAAATAAAGTCGTTCATGAACCCATTCAATTAAACTGACAAACACTCTGTATTACTTGAACGAAAATTAGATAGGTACAGCAATTACTAGAGAATGTGTTACTAACTCCATTTGGAGAACTCAAAGGACCTCAGGAATTTAATGAGAATTAGAATGCATGTTGCTACTGCTTAAGCCCAAGGTGTTTGCTAAGTAAAAGTTACTAAGTAACATCTGCTGTTGAGTCAGTGGTTCCCATTCTAAGTATTTTTGTTATTTTCCTCTTAGATAAATCATGAGAACATGAAGAGCAAAATGGAAATAAAATAAGTAATGATAGCTTCCTAGGCACTCACTGTGTTAAGACTCACTTGACTGAAAGGCATTACCACTTTTCATTATTTTACAATACAAATTAGGTTTTTGAGAAAATGCTTCCATTTGAATTACCTCCCATCTTCTGAAACTTTGACTGTTAGGGGCAAACACTGGACCAGTCAAATGTTGGATTTTAGAGACTATAGAAGTTGTGAACCAAAAAAGAAGATAATGAAAAAAACACAAGCCAAAAACATCTTTCTGGTCAAATGCATTGATGTTTCAGTGGGTCATACCTTTCGTGCCAGAATAGGAGAGTTCTTGCTGGGGTGAGAACAGAGCCAGTAAGTGAATTGGGAAGGAACTGTCATTTGCTGCTCAGTTCCAGGATAACTCAGGCATTGTATAATCATCTAAACTCAATGTCATAAAAGACAATCTAGGAGAAATTCCTGTAAGATCTTCTAACACACATACTTATTAACACTCCTCTTGTCTTGCGTAGTACTGAAAATGTTTACATAAAAGGGAGAGGCAGTCTTATAGGATTCTTAGGTCATAATACATTTACTCGGTATAGCAAGGGTCATGAGAGAGGTGGTTCACCTGTTTTATAAAACACATAAAAATGTAAAGAGAAAATGCACTGTTGGTCCCATGGTGGCTCAGTCATGGAACCTGGATGAAAACATAGGTTCTGGTTTTCTTGCTAACATTCTCTCCAGGCTGCAGTGAATACCAAGGAAAGCTGTGCAAGAATCCCAAGAAACTTCTCATTAAGTATTCTTCTCTCTAACCAGTCAGACATAGTCAAGCTTTCTTGTTGTGCAGAAGTTTTGCACAGTAGATTAGACTGTGTTGGTGTCTAGTGAGATTCTTGCAGGTGTGTGGGAATCTGGGAACCAGGTCCAGATATGGTTTGCTGGAGAAATATGTTTGATTTTTTTTGTTTTCGTTTTTACTTTATCATTTTTATTCCTTCACCCCAAATCCAGTGAAATCTAGTCCATCTCCACTACCAATTTTAGGGTATCAAAGGTGAGAGAATTGGGGCCCAGAGAAGGGACAGTACTGGATGTGTTCTTCAGATGTCAAGTAACTGATAAGCCAGAAATGCAAGGCACGTTAAAGACATGGAAAGGGAACTGTCAGAGACTGTGACAGTGCTGGAGATGGTCTAGTTTGCTTGGCCCTGGAGTTTGGAGACTGCTCAAACTGTCAATTATTTGGGTCAAATACATGACAGATTTAAAGCTGTTTTTCTGCAATATTAACTAAGCAGCAATGTGTAGGAAAGATTCACAGGGACAAGGGAAGAATGATAAACAGCAGTAAATAGTCTGCTTCAAAAGTCCAGGTGAGAGGCAACAAATGCTTAAAGTAGGGCTTTGAATTCAAAGCTGGAGAAAATGGAGCTGTATGAATGGCACTGGGGCAGAGAATCAATAACACTTAGTGTCCAGTAAGATGATTGGGCAGTTGTCAAAGTAGGTTAAAGTCACACTGACATTGCAAGCCTGAAGGATGATCGTGTAATTAACTGTAACGGTCAGAGTCACATGTGGGGGTCAGGGGTAAAATATAGCCCTGTAGTGTATAAATGTACTCCTTCCCAGTCAGGGGTTAGCAATCCCAGAGTTGTAGAATATTTATATGGATAGTAACTTTGAGACACACAAGCAAACAGAATCAAACTTGAGGGCTTTATTTTTTTCCTTACCTTTTGAAAGTTTATTTCTTCTTTATTTTCTTTTTTAGATAACTTTGCAAGATATTTGAAGCTGGTACTCTTCTTTTATACTAAAAAAATGAATGAGTTTCTTAAATGGAGAAAAGCATTTTCTAAATTCTAAGCTAAAATGTCTAGCTTTTTATATATGGTACTATGCAGTTAAATGACAGAAGTTTCCAATTTGTGCCAAATTTTGGGTTATCTTATACTCTAGCCAAAAGCTTAGCGTGCTATTACTAATATACTAATGTTGTTAATGACTTATCAGAATGACATCATTTGTGATGGGAGAACATATCTAATTTCTAAGAGCAGCCGATACTCATTTTCTTTAGCTGTGAAGGAGTTGAAGTAATGAGTGAAAATGTGTTTGGATGAATGGGAAAGATTTCTTTCCACAATAATGCTGGGCTTAACCATAATAGATATGTAAAACTTCTTAATTTGTATTTTCCAGTTATCCTGGCTTTGTGATTTAGCATAATGATAACATTCTCTTGAATTAAATCCTAGGATTTAAGTCATGAAATACCATCTCAGTGCTTTGATATCAGGTTTCTCACTTCCTACAAGTAATACTTTAAGCAAGTGAGATATGCTTATCACTAACAGCTAATAAATTAAATGTATCTTTTAATCATTCTGCTTCATTTGGATTTTATTCCTCTCTCCAATATTCTAATTGGAAATGGTGAGAACTCAGGGTCATCTTCATAAGTAGAGGAATAAGAATCTTTCGATAGTGCATATTCAATGTGTCTAAACCTAACAATAGATGACTTTAATTTCATACCAGGCTGTTAAGTACTTTATACACGTATCACCTTATGTTTTCCTTTCCCATCCCTGTTGGTACTGTTGGTATTTTATCATCCATATTTCACATATACAGAAACTGCAATATAGACTATAATTTGCCTGAAGTCATCCAACTGGGACATACAGCTCATAACATTGAATTAAATTGTGTCACTAAAATACTGATTGTTCCCAATATGGTCACACAGGTTTGCATCTAAATTAAACCTGAGTAAACTGATTCAGAATGTACATTGCTGGTCTACCCAAATAAACGGAATAAAATCACAAATTTGTCTGCACTTGAACTATGGGAATAGTGAATGATCCTGGGGGAAAGGTAGCTGCAAACTCCAAAATCAAATCAAAAGGAGTTTTTAGCACTGTAGAATTTGTAACTTACAAGAAGCTCCTGTATACCACTTAAATATTTTATAATTTGAACCCTAATTTTGTCACATATTTTTAATAACTAGATTGGCAAAAACAACTCCACCTCAATATGTTTCCTTTGCAATTTCTCTTTATAAGCAGCGCTAGTTTATATTTCATAGATGAGATGATGGCTTCCCTACAGAGAATACAAGTAAATTTGAATCTCTAATTGGTGCTCTGATACTGCTGCTATGGTATATTTTGATATGCTGTAATATCTGTGCTCTTGAAACAAAAATGGCCATTGTGTGTACACATAGAGCAACATTACTACAACTCCTATTCAGAAACACACTACTAGCTATCAAAGGGAATTCTGTTTCATGATTATCTACTTGTTCCTTTATAACAATTGATTAGATTTTCAGTTATCTTATGTTTCCTCCCAGTGACCTAGCCTCCTCTTTATTGAAAGTCAGTTCAGCCACACACTGGAAAACAGGTGGTTTTTTATTTCATTTGCAGATAGGAGAACAGAGAATCTTTTCCATTCATTGGTGTCAGGACTGCTCCTGAAGCAAGTGTGCTACTTTCACAGTGAAATCAGAGTTGTGTTCCAGCAAGTCTTACTGCATCTTGACATGTACAACTAGACCGTGTACCTGATGCTCAGATCACCTTGGGTTTTGAAAGACAAGCCCTCATATCTCATCTCAACCACAGCAAAGGTGACGTCTTGTCCATAAATAGCCTTAAATTCTTGCTCTGAGAGCAGCTTCAATTCTTAGGGAGCTCCAAGTAAGGGAGAATTAGATCCAATGATGAATTTGCTTGTTTGATTGAGTTTGCTTTGTTTTTGTTTTTGCAGATGTACTTTGCAAACAACAACAGAATAGTTAAAAAGTAATAAGAGATAAGGAGAGAAGAGCATATTGAAATTTCTGCCATCAGAAGGAATGCAACCACTTGCTACTAATTCTTTTATTTTAGATTTGGAGATATAGAGGATGTAGATAACTTTTGTGGGATTCTTGACAAAGTCTTTGTTTCACCCAGTTGGTCACGGAGAAGCTCAAATTGATATCAATGATAAGCCATCCATGATTGTTAAATTTTCACCACAAAGAATGTAAATTGTTAAATGTGTATGTAAGACACAAAGCATTTATTTTAAATTTAAACTCTAACAGATGGTCCCAGACTCACTAGAAAAAGAAAATTTTCTTAAAGTGTTCTTAATATTATACAGTCCTAGAAAGAGTGACAAAAGCTACAGGTTTAAAACTACCATGACTGAAGCTCTTTCTTTTCTCCCTAAGTCCAAGAGGAAACCTAGAATTAAACAACAAACCTGAGTGAAGAATCTGAATCCTAGGGAAGCCAGAGACTTTATTCTTTATAAATAGGTAAAGACAAAATAAAGATATGCATTCTCTAAACATGCATCAACACCAAGACCCTGATGCTAATAGATATCCATGAACAAGCAAATTTATACAAACATTCAAAAAATAGAACGGCGAGATGCTGGTGAAGTTGTGGAGAAAGAGAACACTCTTATACTATTGGTTGAGAATGCAGACCAGTCCAACCACTATGCAAAGCTTTCCAGAAGACCTCAAACTACTAAAAATGGAACTACCATATGATGCAATGATTCTATTCCTGTGGAATCATCCAAATGCTATGCAAAAAGCATTAATTTTAAAGGAAAACTGCACCCTTATGTTTATTATGGCACTATTTGCAACAACCAAGATATGGAAACAATCCAAATGTCCCAAAATAGATGAGTGGATCAAAAAGTCGTGATATATTTATGCAATGGAATGTTGCTCAGTGATCAAATTAAGACCAGCTCGTATTATTTGTGGCAACATGGATGGAGCTGGAAGGAATTATACTAGCAGAAATTAGATAGAAAAAAAATACCTATTGTTTCCTTTATATAGCAATAAACCAAACAAAAGATCAGGAGAAAATCATAACTAACAAGCTGATCACAGAACTGATGCATACATTAGGGGAGGGGGTGGGAGGGGGCAAACCAAGGGGGAGAGGAATACAAGAGAATATGGTGATGGCTCATGGGTATTAACATGGTGGTGGGCAAACTATGGGGTCTGCAAAAATAGAATTATATATAATATAATATATAATAGAATTATATATAATTCTATATAATGCAAAAATAGAATCAACAAAAATTTAAAAGGATTGCTCTTGAAAATGAGAAATAGGAGAGTCAGGGATAGCTGCAATGTTGACTCTAGTGATGAAGAGTGGTGAGGGCATTTACAGTAGGGTGGGTGTAGATTCTCCACTTTACTGGCCTCCTGCTTCCTTCTAGAGGAGTTTTTCCTAGTGTAAACCCCCACACCTGGTTTCTGTCTCCAAATTCTTACTCATTCCTTCCAAGGAGAGGAGTAATTTATCTGATTCATCACTATACTTTCGAGTCACTGAACTTTAGCTCTGATGAACAAATTCATCTGATGAGCCAAAGATCAGGCATTTAATTAAATCAAACCTACAAGGCATCTGGTATTGATTTGGAAAGAAAATTGTGTCAATGGTGTCATATTCCAACACTATAACACAAATTCAGCAAAAGGACACCCAAATTCACTCTCTGCTCTGATGACTATTCCTTGTGAATTAGGAAATACAAAAGGCTAAAATATTAAATTGGGTTGAAAGGGGTTGAAATATTAAGTTGAGAACTCAGAACCCTAGAGTATTCGTTGTCTTCCCATGGAATTCATATGTTATATAAGTATTATATATTTATATATTATATATAAAATTTATATATAGACACTGATCTCTTTGTATGTGTATATCTGTATGTATGCATCTATGTATGTACACACATGCATACAGATAACAAACATGATAGCCGTGATAGCTGGGAAATAATTGAAGAGCTTTCTTTTCACGATTCTCATTGTGCTTAGGAATGTCCTGAAAAAAGTTAAATTACTTTTTTTATAGTCAGTCAATTGAAATAGTTCTCATATTAGTTCCAGCAACAGGAACACAAATACACAAATTCATACTATTTCTTTGTGCTTCTGATGCTTAGGGTTAGCTCTTTAATTTTTAATTTTGCAAAAATATTTGCATGATTCTGAAATCAGACACACAAAACAAGTTACATCTGTGGAAATTTGGCTCCTGTTTGTGTCTTCCTTTCACTCCCTCCCTATTAGGTAACTCTTATTTATTATTATTTTGCTATCTAACATACATTCACAAGCATATCATGGCATGGTTAAATAATAGCAGATGATGCACAACTTTTTCCACTTTTTTTTTTCACTTAACATAATGAGTCTATGAGATTGCTATTGTCTAGAAAATGCTCCCTAGCTTTGTGGAGTTATATTAATCATTCCTCTGATAGGTGTATATATTTTGATGTGTTGGCGTACTGTCATTTATTCAGTTTCTTCACCACTGCTGTGGTTTGAATTGAATTGTGTCCTTGCCCACAAAAGTTATGCTAATCTCTGGTATCTGTGCATATGTCCTTATTTAGAGATAGGGTCTTTGCATGCATCATCAAGTTAAGGTGAGTCATATTCATATAATAGGTAGACTTCAGTCCAGTCCTATGATACTGGTTCTCTATTAAGAGAGAGACACAGGAGAAGACGGCATTTGACAATGGAGACAGAATTTGGTCTGATATATCTTTAAGCCAAGGAATTCTTAGCAATTAGAGTAGTTAATTAAAGATTTATCCTCACAGTTTTTAGAGGGAGTATCACTCTGAAAATACCTGTATTTCAGACTTGCAGTCATCAAGACTGTGACATGTAAGCTTCTGTTGTCTTAAGTCATCCACTTTGTGGTGATATGTTGCAACAACTTTAGGAAACTAGTACTCACACTGATGATTATTTGGGGAATTTCTGTTCATTTGTTACTATGAATAAGAAGCTTTATAATTACATCATTTTATCTTTTTTACCATAAGACTTTGGAAGAGTTCTGAGATTGCTGGTCAAAAGAAAAATACATGTGTAGTATTTGAAGAAACTCTCAAATTACCATCTATTGGGAGTTCTATCATTTTGCATTACCACTAACTTTCAAAAGTGCCTATTTCTCCACAGTCAAAATTTTGCAAATTTGATAAGTAAAAAAAATGGATTTTCAGTGTTGTATTAATTTTAATTATCTTATTAATTAGTTTGACCTTACTTTCATATAGTTGACAGACATTTATATTTCTTTTTCTCTTGTAGTCCATTTTCTATAAGGACAAATATCCCACATCTAGAAGTAATTTTTATGTTAGGGTAATTAATCATTTGGGTTACATTGTAAATGTTTATCCTAACTTATTTGCATTTATTTCTTTTTGGCTATGATGGGTTAATTATGCTCTACTTAAAAAAAACCTAACTTTTATAAAACATTAAAATTTTATTAAGTCTGAAACATATAAATATATGACTTCTTCTAAGCCAATTTTTCATATAAACTGATCTCTTTTATCCAGAATGTGTCGGAAATTCTCTCTATAACTCTCGGTAATTGTGCTTAGGTTCCTGTTTTAATAAGATGAAATGATTGAAAGAAAATATTTCTAAAGCCTATTGCAACTTCAAAATGCCTTAAACCACACCAAAACTGCAAACTGAAGCAGAAGAGATGATCTACAAAGAACACTCGCAGAAGTATGACCTCACAGAGAAACTTCTCGACCAACACTGGCCAGGGGCAAGACCCCCTAAGTCCGACACCAGAGCCATAAGGAAAAGCAGCAAAACAATGGAGATGGGATTGGATTGGAGAGGACGGCCTGCAGCAAGAAAATATGGACAGATCACAAACGAATATAACCTGGCCACCCAACGCAAACTTAAGACTGAAAATCTAACAGCAAGGTTCGCTTGGTCCCAACAACGCAGCCCCGCACCCAGAGAAAAGACACTAACATAGGAAAGAGACTAATGGACACAGCACAGCTAAGAAACAAGAGTGGGGTTTGAGAGAAGGGAAGGGGCACCAGAGGGAGGAGAGAGGGAGAAAAAATAATAATAACATAGAACTTGTAACCTAAAGAGCAAAATAAAAAAAAAATTTAAAAAATGCATTAATCTACTTATAAGTAGAAATGGGATGTATTTTTTGAATTAATTTTACCTCATTATTAGTACTTTTAATTTGTACCAACATCCCTTAGCATCTATTAGATGACAGAGAAATTGTATTTCACAGGGTTCTAATCCCGTCCTGCACAACAGAGTGATTGACCTGGGTGTACTTTTTAGTAGGATGGTGTTTTCTGAAGGTGAGGGTTTGAGACAGATGGTGAACTCACTTCCAGGGTCTTGACATGTGTTTGTATGTGCATAGAGACAGATGTTTATAATGTATATATACAAGTAGAGATGGATACCTAGATCTGGTAGAATATTTCCCTCAGGAAGAACAAAGAAGTGCTTCTTTTCTCCCTCTAGATTTTAAGGAAGAGAGGGAAGAATAGGTGAGTAGAGTAGGAGGCAGAGTCTTCCAAAGTAGATATTGATGACTTCCTGTGCTGTTTGGAGCCAAAACTTTTTTGATGCTGAGGACTAAGACTAGAAAGAGCTAGACTGTGGCATTATGCTCCCTCTTGTCCATTCTTTTCCTTCATCAAGTTGTACGCTTTTCACATACTGTTTACCTTTGGGACGAGATAACGAGCTCTGTATGGACAGGAATCATATAGTATATATTAACTTAAACTCGTTAATACTTCTTGAGGTTTTTTAAAGTTTATTTTTATTGTATTTTCAATTTGGGTTTATTAATTACTTAATTTAGTAATTATAAGTTTAAGAAATGATTTGCTCATTATTATTGGAGAAGTCCTATTCACCCACTTAGTAATTTATTCCTACCGTTCACATAATCCTGCACATGCTCTCACAGTCATTCATGGAGAGGCACATGCGCCCAGTAGCAAAAAAGCTATAACTTGACGTGCACGTTCCCACCTGAAATCAAGCACAGTGAGGCCATCTTGTTTTAGCTTTCAATACTATCAACAAGTATCCCTTTCAGGATCAATTTAGTGCCACATTTTTCAAATATTTGCTCTTTGTATTGATTGTCTCTGTGTTTCAAATGGTCCCTGAGCATAATTCTGAGATACTGTTTGCACTTTCTAAGGGCAAGAAGGTGTGACATGCCTTACAGAGAAAATTTGTATCTTAGGTAAGCTTCCTTGGGGATTGAGCTTTGGGGCTGTGGCTGAGTTCAGTGATAACAAATCAAAACTATGTATTGAATAAAGTATCTTAAACAGAAACACACATAAAATTGATTGGTTGATGAAAATGTGAGCAGAAGTTCACAGGAACCTAACCATATATGGAACAATGATTCAATATTTGCTATTCCATGTGGAGATGTTATAAAACATAACTATAACAAATAAATTAGTCTCAATGGTATGTAAATTCATTCATTTTTCTAAAGCAGAATATCTAAATTAATGGTGTAATTGGTCAATAATAAATGTCTATTGAGTGATGGGTTACATGAAAAATGATGGTTGTGATTAGAATCATGTTCTTGATAACAGTTCTGACTCAGGTTAATGAGTGATTATGACCAAAAATGGTGGGATGAATTTGCCATACTGAACAACACAACCTATGGCTTATCTTTTCCATTTACTGGTTACTAACTAAATTGCCTCTATTAAAATTTCTAATATCTGTGCCTCTATTTCTCTGGCCATAAAACAATAACTATGAGATGCATTGCAAATTTTTTTTAGGTTCTAACTTTGAGATTTTTGTAAATATCTGACTCAGGTCCAGTATTGCCCATCTCTGAGTTCTCCTTTTTAAAATGAAGCTGTTAGGCTGGATATTTCCAAAGTCTTTTCTGGCAATTGGTTTCTGAGGGCTTATGTTATAATAGGCTTGGGCCCTGAAGGGATTTCAAAGAAGTTATGGATGTATCATAGATTAATCTTATATTCGGTACAATGACAATGCCATGAGCTGGTCTTGGTCCTTGGAATGATCTTGATTTTGCTGAAGTTCTTTAAACTGACTGTCTCCATGGGAAACCTCTGTTTAAACCTCTGCTATCATGACATTCTCCATGCTCCAGGATGTATAAGTTAATAGTTTTGAAGCTTGAGGTCTTCCCCAGAGTGTTAAATGATGCTCCTGTGAGTTAAGGGGTATTTGAAAGTACAAAGGAGCATTTCAGATTGGATGAAAAAACTAGAAGTTAAAAATAAAGATAGTCTAAAGCACTGAGTTTATTTATTTGTATAAATAGTGTCACAGATACAATCAAAATATTCATATTCATCAATGAACTGTATAAATAATGATTCCTGAGTATTTTTCCACTTTTTTCAGCAATGAAATGAAAATGACAAGACCCAGCCTTAGCTGACTCATAGAGTTGATAAAAAATATGACATTTTCTAAGCTCATGGTGAATATGAGAATATTTTATGAGTACTTTTTATTTTTACCTAGTGAAAATGTAATGTTTCATAATGATAATGGATATTGCTGTATCACACACATATCAAATGCCAAAAGAAAATGTTTCATTCTTTGGTTTATTGTTCAAGAAATTGACCAAGAAGAATTAAGGGGAAAGTTGCAGTTTTTAAAATCATAATTCATATTTTAATGAGCTAAAAACTGTTCTCTTTTGTTTCTCTAATAGAACATCCAGTTCTTTTCAGAGGGCCAGAAATGATGATTGTATCAATGAAAATCTGATGTGTAATGACCCTAGTGTATAATATTCTCAAAGTAAAAAAAAAATTATCAGAGACATATTGAGTAACAAAAGCGACTATTATTCATGTATACTATGGTCTGAGGTGGATTTTTCATTCCCAGCCATAAACTTAAGCTTTCCAAAGCCAAGTGCAACGAGAGTTTGGTTTGTGTCTAAATTAGTGTCTAAATCTGCCTCATTAGAGAAGCAAATGGTCAAAGAACCAGGATGTTGATAGCTATGAGCATATTCATAATGATTATGAATTTTTAAAAAAATATCTTTACTAGGAAGCAAGTTCATAATGTGACTTCAAAACTATATAGTTAATAGAGATAAACAGGTTCATTTTGTGGAGATAAATATTCTCTTCAGTTGCTAAAATCTCTGGCTCATGCTAGTTCTTTCTTTGGACTCAAAGCTATTCTTTCCACTTGCACAACTGTCATAGTGAGGAAAAGGCCCTCTAAAATATTTGTATGGCTTATTCCTAAAGTCATTTTCCAGTAGCAATGTGATGACTCATCCATATGCAATGACCTTGCAAAGTTATCTAAATGGAGATGTAGAACTTTTATTTAAATTGACAAAAACACCTAGACATGCATATATAACTCAAAGCAACTTGATTTTCCACTTGCTTTTAAAGCAAACTTTGCTTTCAGTTATTTTTAATAGTGACTCTAGTTAGAATTAGAAATAGCAAAATGACAGGAAAAAATATCTTGAATTACTGATTAAAAGAAAAGTACCTTATTCTGTGACCCGTCAGAACTCCTAAGTAGTCTGGAATATATGTCTGTATTTCATTTCTTGTGAAAAAATAATGCGTACAAGGACATTCACATGTGAGATTAGTGAAGAAAAAAATGGGCAACTCATGGAATATAACCTTGGGTTCTTTGTGCACCCAGACTTAGGATTTTAAAACTGACTTGACTACTAATAAGCTGCAAGATTTTGATGAGTTACATCTGCCAGTACCATCATTATTAAAGTTCTTTGCAGGTATAAATCTGTGATTCTACAATTCTACAATGAATACAGGATCTAAAACTATGATACTTTTTGGTTAGTAATGAGATTGGAGGAGAGGAGAGGAGAAAAACATTTCTTAAATACCATAAGAATTTCTAAAAACTTAAAAAAATCTCATTGCCAATATACCAAGATTTATGATGAGACTTTATTAGAAAAGCTGGCAAAAAATATACATAACTGGTAATGTTTGAGTATTTTAGTGACCCTACATGATGATTGAATTCTATCTCAGGATATATAACCCAAAAAATAGGTATCTATTGTAAGTAAGCAAATATGTTTAACTAGAAAATAGAGATGATCTCAGAAATGCATTCAATGATGGAAAAAACTAGGTCAATGTTTTTCTTGCCCAATATTTCAGTTGGAATATCAGTCCTGAAGACAGGCACAGTGAAACAAATGCCTTGGGATGGAGCTACCTGACATTATAAATTCCCCAAAGGTTAAAATTTCACATGAAATTGTGAATGATGAATTTAGGGGAAAATTCTTAATTGGATCCATTCTCTGAGACATTGCAAATTTCCTCCACTGACTACTGAAACTTGACCTCTGGCTCAATGGAAATTTCTGATCACTGGCACTTGATAACTGTGAATTTGACCTCGCCACCAGAGGGGTCAGATCAGTTGGAGACTGGATTTGAAAATTTTGTCTGACAAATGCTATTCCTTCCTGTTGAACACCTGGATGATGCAAATGCTTCCAATTATGACTACACCACTGTCTAGAAGCTCAGAGGTCCTTGGGACAAGAAGACTCTTCATATTCCCCATCATTTCACACAGGCTTTCTACACCTGTGATAACCAAAAAATATTTGCTTGCTGAACAAACAATAATCTGTTTGTTTTCCTCATTCACATTTAGACTCTGATAATGTAACCAGGTTCAAGCTGTGTGTGTAGGCTGATTGCTATTGCTGATGACCCTCATGGTATCTCAACTTGATGATATGATTCAACAGATCAAATGAAAAAAGGGCAAATTAGACTGTTGAAGCTAGACTCATGGGTGCAGTGTTCTATTTATTTTTTTGTTTCGTTATTTGCTTAGTTGGTTTGTTTTGATGAGACATTTTAAATGATTTTTAAAAGATGTAATTTTTCTTCTCCTTTCACATACTTATTTTCCACTTCTTGCTAAAGAACACATACCCTTCCTTTCTCCCTATCCCAGTATGCCCTAAAGTCCCTTTCACTTTTCAGTAAAAAAGGAAGTTCTGCTGTCACACAACAGAGGGGGGAGGGCTGACCCAGTCCACCGCAGGACTTGCCAGAACAGGCTCCATGTATTCATCTGTTCAGCATGTTGGTACATAATGAAATTTACTTGAGTCAGGTTAAATGTGCTTACAGATAATTTTATGTAGTTGCAATTAAACCAATCACCATAAGCAGGCACCCGGGAATTTAAGATCATTCTGCCAGTGCAAGCCAGGACTGGGGAGTGGCAGAAAATGCCATAGCCAACACTAAAACATTTATCAACTAATGAGATCTCATAGCCAATAATTTAAAAAAATTAGAAGCAATAAAAGAACACTTTAAAATGTAGATTTATATCTGCTATATAAATTGCTATTAGCTATGAAATTCAACCTAAATGTATTTTGTGTCTTTAGGAGATTAAGTAATGATAATATAATTTGTATATCTCTATATTGGAAATGTATGCTCATTTGTTTATGAATAGGGATTTGTGATCTCTTTTTTGAGTTGATACCTATAGCTAGATAAATTATAGGTAAGTCAGGACAAAGGCAGAATATATACTAGAAAACTGAAAGTCATACTTGATAACTAATTTAGTTAGCAAATTCCATAATGAAACATTGTACTTAATACTGATTGGTTATTAAAACTACTGTCACATTTGTGGATGAACTATTTGCTATAGGCTAAGAAGTTTCCCTCTGAAATGTCTCTAGCAACTACTGATACTTGAAGACCTTGATGAATGTGGAATTTACTATCCCTGAAGATGGCTTTATTGTTAAATGGTTATCTCACATCCCCCACCCATAGTATGAACATATAGGGAGAAAAATATACTCTGAGTGTGTCTGTAGTCTATAATATGCACACCTGTTTTGTTGCTCATCTCTGCACTACTCCCGAGCCATGCCTGGGATGACTGCATAGGGTAAATGCTAATTTGTCATATCCAAAGATGTCTGGCTTGGGGTGGCGAAAGCTCTCCTGGGCCCTGCTTGCAGACCACTAGTTAAGTGACAGGGAAGCCCCTGTGGCTGGCAGCCTTGTGTTTCTAAGTGTAGTCAGCATGAGGACAGCCCCCAGAACCCATTGCGAGAACCACTTCTTGACCCCATGAACACATTGAGGACAACTCCAGCCACCTCTGCTGAAGGAAGAGTTCCTTCCTTCAATAGAGCATGGCTCTACAGCTCAAATGTCAAGTTTGACAAAAGCAGGTCTTTCAGAAAGACCAGTCAGTCACCAAGCATTATATGGAAAGCCATTGTTTTCATGACTGGATTTATCCTAAGGATAAAATAATTCTTGATCTTCTGAGGTCTTTGTGCAGTGTGTGGGTGTCCATGGGTAAAGGCTGTTTGACTGTGCCCCCCACCCCAAAATCCTGGGCAGGGAGTTCACGCATCTTAAAAGAGAAGAAACCAACTGAATGGCTCTCATGATTCTGTGATAGGTAGGACTCCTGTGTATCATGAAGTTCTTAGTTATTGGTAATATTGGAGCTACTACTACGATAAATCCTTGTGGTAGCTTAGGTGGAAGAAGATACCAAAACTCCCTCTCAGGACACACCTGTTTAATTTTCACCCACATTGCACCATGGAGTTGATTTTGAAAAATCTAGTTTTCCTAAGGCTATATATACCATTAAATGAAACGAAGTCATTTTTCTTGTTGAGAGAATGCAGTTATTTTTTTTTAATATCAGGGAAGTGATACTTTCATAATCATGTTTATTTTTTGTTTCATTTGTTTTATAACTGCAGGCAAAGGATTCAATTTATTTATGATAGAGATGTAAATCAAAGATGCAATTATTCCATTTTCTTCTATGCCTTGCTACTTTTCTTGAAAAAGAAAAGTTCTTTTCCTACTTTGTTCATATTCCATTATACATTTTTTTAAAGAACTGACATGCATCTTTGTTATCAATTTTTAGGGAATGGGGACCATTCATGAAAACAAATGTATTGGTGTTACATATCTTTAGATTAGTCTTTCCTAACTGCAAGACATTTTCCTCAGCCTAAACCCCCATCTCTCATCCCATTCTTCCTAGATAGAAAGAAGAAAGTACACTGTTTATTTTTTAATTTGTTGGCCACGGGTTGCACAGCCTCCAATAATTACCTAGTAACTGTTGTGAACTTGGAGACTGATGAATCAAATTGGGTCTGAGTTTATGAATAATGAGAAAGCAACTCTTATTCCCACTTCAACATTCTCCTGCTTCCATTTCTCCAGCCTGCCAACTTCTCCAGCCTGGTGTGCTTGCCCATACATCTTGAATTAAATAGCTGTCCTTTTCTTTTTTATATGTTGAATTTTTTTGACTCGAATGATTTCTTAAAGCCTTTTAAACAATCATTAAAAATACTCCAGTCCAATTTCCTGTGAGCTTCCTTTAATCACACATCCTCTAGACTCATTAAATCTTATCTGTGACAAAAGACACTGCCCAACATTTCCTCTCCTGCTGAGGTTTTGGCCCAAGACTGTCCCAAGAACTAATGTTTTTGAGTCTGGGCCAAACTGAAGACTTAGCTGTGACTAGAGGCTGGGTGAGGATGGAGAGCTGATCCGCCATAGGGTCACTGGGGTTTTCTCCAGCAGGAAGTCGGAGCTCTTGTGATGACATGGGCATAGGATTTATAAGTGGGAAGGCTGAACCAGAACAGCTTGAAGGACACAAACTGTGTCACAAGTACTTAAGGGGCTGATCTCCTCCTTGGGTAACATCGGCTAAGATAGATATGTCCTTGAAGGTTGTAAGCATTGGAGATATCTTAAACTCAAACCAGTGATGGTGCCAGATTTGCTCCCATTCATCTCTCTTCATTCACATTGTTCTATTTCCTTCTCAAAGGGATTTTGACAACATGTTGGAAACATAGAGAAGAAAGGTTCTCAGATGTTTCGAGTGTCCATTGTCTGCATTGCAGTTTTAGTATTTTCCTTGTGCCCACCCTGTGTGCCTCTGGGACTGATGCTGTGGCATGCCGTGTGTGATGGACATCTAGCCATAGGCAGCTAGCTGCAGTGAGGGTTCAAGTTCATTGTGTGCAACATGTGAAAGTAAGGGGATGGCCCACCAGCATTTCGATCTGTGATAGCCTTCTGGCTTGCATGCTTACTGAACTTTGACTGAGTTTATTGAAATGACTGACTCTTTAATAGGATTTACCTGTTTGGTGTAAGCTGAGTGGATGGCACTCTCTTTTGAAAATAAAAACATGTATAGCATTGGCTCAAAAGTCCTCCTCCCCCAGGATATATATGTGTGTGTGTGTGTGTGTGTGTGTGTGTGTATATATGTATACATATATACACACATATATATATAATAGCAAGAAAGTTTGGAATAGATTCCAAACAAAAGAAAGTTGCCATTTTGCAGTTCTTCTGTCATAACATATTATCTTTTTTGTACATATATTTGCCCATTAGCATCTTTGCTCAAAATAGTACCTTCCAGGCAAAGAAAAATTATTTAAATTTAATAAAATCTCATATTATTTTTGAAGAAGCAGATAGAGGGAGGCAGCAGGAGAGGAAAAGGACTGACTGAAAAATATTAGAATTTTTTATTCAGAGAAACTTGCCTGGTTGAGGTGACAAAAGGGAACAGAAATGAAAATCAGGTGAATGATGAGATTCTATAGTTGCTAAGAGACTGACAAATACATGTGGGGTAGTGGACATTTTATGGTCTCCACTAGTGCCAGTTCTTTCCCATCCAGCATCCTTCGATGGGGTCTATGCAGTTCTAAGATGATTGGCTGGACTTCTCCAGGAGAGCATGATCGGATGGACTAAATGAATGACAGTGCTGTGCCCCCTAGATGGAGTGATTAAATCAGTACAGGCTGGTAACCCCAACTGCCCCCAGGAATTTTCCTTGGAATGCTGGATCAAAATAATCTTTTTCCACTGCGGATATAAATGGTAAAGCTTTTGCACAGGGAGCTGTTGGCAACTTCTCAGGACCATAAGGGAAAGGATCTGTCAAAAAAAATATATATGGAAGAATTGGAGCTGAAAAAGAGGATGAAAACTGAGATTTTTGTTATACATCTCAAACCACTAGATTAAGTATCACTTGAAAATCGTCCTTTTGGGGATGTTTTGAATCCATGAATCAATAAATCTCCCTGTTGATTATGCCAGTTTTAGCTGGATTTTCTGAATCCTGCAACTGAAGGCATCCTAATAACCCACAGAATAAGTCTGTACAACAACCTTAAAGCCTGTCTCAGATGTTCCACTCTGACTTTACTTTCTTTGCTCTCTTGACCTCACAGAGATAGCCAGTTATATAAATGCAGCTGATGAGAGCCACTTCCCCAGAGATCTGTGCACTACAGAGAACAGAGTGCCTGACTGCAGCTTACCATGACTCTGTTCCACAGCTGTTGCTGCAAACCTAGCAGAGTTATCAGGGTCCTTATGTCCCTAGGGTTGGAAGGATTGATGAGTTCATCTGCAGGGAAGAAACAGACAGGTAAGAATATCAGCAAGAAATTAATGAAGAGCTGGGTGTGAGTCTGAACCCTATCTCTTAGAAAGAGCATGCATTTCAAAAGAGAATAACAAGTCCAGTTACTCAGTAGGAAGTGAGAACCTACTAGAGGCTTTATAAGAATAGTTTAAGTTCTGAAGCAGAGTGTGTTTGCTTGTGCCTCAGTAACTCACTGCCTCCACAACACAGAAATGCCAGGGAATACACAGGGAATTTGTGGAGAGTTGCTTGTTTTTCCTTCATTATGACTAGTGTAGGAAGACCTAAGCAAAGGCACATGAGAGAAATTGTCTTCAGGGAGTCCACAAAGGTGACTTACTGAAGTTTTGGACCTCTGGTGCTTCCTACCTTCCTTCAGAACATCCTTGGTCTCCTCTCCACGCCAGAAAATGAAGGTGTATAATTGATGCAATTCTGAATCACTGTTGTTTATGTCCATATAGCATGACTTTAAGTCATTAGAAAATTTTATGACTTACTTTTTTCCAGATAGTTAATAAATACTTGTTTTTCTTGAATTTTTTGATTGACAAAAGGAAGCAAACAAGTTGTCTAGAAGATTTTTAGGACAAGACTAAATTTCCAGCTTGCCCATCTTAAAGCAGAACTGAGATGACTCATAGGGCAAGATCTCTGCTAGGTAGGTAATGTAAATAGCTATGCATCTGCATATAGTGGTATATAGCTAGCTCTGTCAGAAAGGCATCTCTTATATGGAAAATATATACTCTGAAAGAACTTGGGTGACAGGAGCTGCTTATAATGTGTCTGTTCTTCAGTGGAAAATTTCACAGATTTAATCATCTGCATAAAGATTTAACAACATACTAAAATTAGATGTGTCATTTATATAAGATGTCACTTAGAATGATTGGTTTACTGAATCTTAACCTTTCAGGTTGCAAAATTTCATTTCCAGAAGGAAATTATAGCATGACTTCTCACCTGTCAATGTTATCTTTATCCAGGAAAGACAAGAGATTCTAAGAATGATATTTGTAAGATGAAGAATAGTCCAGCTACTCAGTTCTACGGAAAGAAACTAATCAGGAGACATGGAGTAGGTGGGTCATTGTGAACTATGACCTTAGAGAAAACTAATATTACAAAAGCAATTACAGAGGGTGGAAGATCTCAAACAATAAAGGGTTGCAGGGTTCCAGCTGAGGGTTTTATTCCCTCACTAGCAGGCAATAACACATAGCAGAATGGCATCTTTCAAAAAGCAGATATTGGAAGAAAGCTCATCAGTCCTATTGGGGGTGCAGGGCCTGGGCACAGATGCCAGACCCAGAAGGAGTTCTGTGCACAGGCTTACAGCTTTGCCATTTTTAAAACTAAGCCATTCGATGAAAATAAGATCTGAATGTTGTTATCCTTCCAAATAAAACTCAAGCTTGAAGAAATTAATCTGTTGTTTTTGCTTTGAAGTTGAAATCTGTAGCTGGCAAAAACTGAGACTGGTAGCTTCTCTTCATTTCTTTCTTTATATTCTTATATAACTTAGCCAGACTTCCCAGAAATAGATGGTAAAATTTTCACATCAAAGGTACAAAGTAAAAGTCCTGTGGATTTAAGGAAGTTTCTTCTTTTGATGAGGAACAGCAGCCTCTCACCAACAATGATAGTCCCAACTGGAGTCCTTGGTGATGAAAAGGTATAGAATGAGGAAGGGAAAGTATTCAAAGGAAGCAAGCTGCTCAAGGAAATATAAATTCATACTTTATTTTTTGTTTCAATAGTATCCTATATTTCTTCTTAAATTTAAGAAAAAAGTCAATAGTTACTTGCCAAATCCTTTGTTTAACAGTTTTCTTAACTACTTTGTGCCAGTCATTGCAAAAAGGGTGACCAAGTCTCTTTTTTTAAAGAATCCATAGCTTCACCAGATGACAATAATTGATATTAATATTCATTTTATTTTTAAATATGAAAAGAACTCTAACCTGAGCTCAAGATGTCAAGGAAATCGAAAAGTAGAAGCACATAAATTCACTCATAGATAGGGGAAGATAAGTTGGCATGGTGGAAGAAGATATAATCAGAAAAATTATACTAGATGGAGAAGAGGGCATAAGCTTCTGATACCATTTTCCTTTGTTCTCATTTGAGGAAAAAGATTTATTAACTTTTCTATGAACCGTAGCACAATAGAGCTAACATTGATGAATGAATTTGTTTTCCTTATGCTTGTTCTGTTAGTGATCTGTTCTAGTAGGTATCTCATCATGAATTTGAAATACTTTCTTCGGAAAACATTAAGTAACTTACCATATTTGAAACTTATACTGTTAGGTTAAAGTCTTAGTAGTATGAAACAAAGATATTCTGATAAAACTGACTAATGTTTAGTTAGACTGATGTGATAATTATCTATAAAAAGTCAATTCCAGATTGGTGAGTGCATCTTTGACAAGCCCATCATAGATTCATTTGATCATTAACATGTCTGTCCCTATTTCTTTCTCTAGCACAAATTCTGATCTGTTAGATGCATATAGAGTTTCAGCCTGGAACTCAGAGATTCCACGTTGATATTTAAATATTCAAGATAGGGTCCTGGCTTATTACCATCTTGGATATCAGTTCTTACAAGATTTTTTTTTATTTTATACTCAAGTCTTTTAGTTTTGTCACTGTGTCCACTATAAAAATTATTTCAAATCCTAAAGTCTGCTCTAAAAGATTGCCCTTTTCTGAGGTCTTATTCTCTAAGGAGTGAAGTCCTCGATAATAATGGCCTGTAACTCAGACTAATACTGTTTCCTGGAATTGCTGTCATCAATTCTCCAAGTGCATTCTGAAAATTTCTCTTCTGCAGTTAACAAACCCATTCTCACAAGGAGAAATGGGTCTGGCATTTAATCTGACCGAAGCCAATAATTAGAGGAATCTAAATATGCTAATGCTAATGTTAACATATAGCATGCTTAGATCATTGTTTCAAGGAAAATACATTCAAATATGCTTCACAATAAGTTAATAAGATTCCTTCACTGAAGTCCAGTTTCTCATATGAAATTCAACCAATCAAAGTGCCTGATCCTTAGGAGACATTTAATAAATATAGAGAAAATGAATAGATATTTGATAAATCTCATCTCTCAAAATATTTTGCATTATCATTCTCCTAAACATGCAGGAATATTAGTGAATTAAAAAGTGCTGTTTGACAAAATATAGGAAAATGTTATATATTATTTTCTGCAATAAGAGTTATTTTCATTTACTTGACTCATTTTCTATGATAATAAATTATGTGGTCTATTATTTTGATTTTCATGTTATTCACATCCAAACAATTAGAGACTAGTGTCATAAAATGAATTAATACTGGTGATATGCTTGCTATACAGACATACATATATATATATAATATCAAGTATACATAAGAGGAAAGGTCCATTTTGTTTTATTTATTTATTTATTTATTTATTTGTTTATTTATTTGTTTGTTTGTTTGTTTGTTTATTTTTGAGACTAGATCTCGCTATTTTTGCCTGTGGAACCGCAGGCTCTTGTTGCCCTGGGTATCACAGACTTAAGCAATCCCCAGCCTCAACTTCCCAGGTAGCTGGGATTACAGGTGAGCACCACCATGCCCAGCTATTTTTTTGGAACTAGGTCTCACTATGGGCCCCAGGAGGGACTCGAACCGTGATCCCTAGCCCCAGCCTCTTCAGCACAAGCCACCATGCCCAGCTTGGAAAGGTCCATTTTAACGTTTCTTACAGAATAATAGTACATTTATGTCTCCTTTGATAATTAAGAAAATATGTATCTTAAAAGACTATTTTGGAAGTCCATGTAGTCTGGTATGTATTGGCTTTCCCTTTGAGTGTTTATTCCATTTAGCTTTTGCTTGTTTGGGTACTGATCATCTCCATGTGTAGAACCCTTCTTGTGACAAAAGCACTATAGCTGGTTAAGATCAGTCATGTATGATACCTTTGACTCCCTTTTGACTATGGACTTTTTTGACTAATGGAGAGTATACCTCCATACTCTACTCTTCTTTTTAAAGTAGTTCTGTCCTAGCTCTTGGCTATTTTCAGTTAAAGAAAATCAATTTGCATTTTGTAATGATGACTCTAGACTTAATAATCTTATTTTTCAATAAGTGATGCTTACTGCTCAATGACATTCATTACATGTGATAGGAAAGTATCTAATTTATTAACTAATTTCCAGCCCTACACCAATCACAAAACAAAGAGCAGGAAGATAACTATATCTTCAGAACTTTCCTCAGTTGTTAGAAATCAACAAGAATATAACCCAATCATATACATTAAGAGAAAATTTGGGGTAGCACTTTAATTGTTATCACTAATTTTAAAATGCAATCAAATTTAATTATGTTAGGAAAAAATTTTTGAGATGTTTTAAAATTTCACTGATCCTAGCAAGTGAAGGTAGCTTGAGCATTTTATGTTAAAATATACTTAGTTGTTTGCAGAGAGATTACCACACAATAGTATAAATACTGGGAAACAGTAATTTATTGTTCCTTAGACTGGGAGGTTAACATAGTTGGCCTCAAGTAAGAAAATTGAACAAAACCACTAATCTGATAACCACATTAAAAACCCAAGAATCACCCATGGTCTCTTTTTCCTCTTTATCCCTGACATTTGATTAACCCTCAATTTAATCATGCCAATTTGCTTTTTCTATTAAGAATGTGACTGTGGCTGGGCATGGTGGCACATGGCTGTAAGCGGCAGCTTGGGAAGCCGTGGCGGGGACCCAGGATCGCGATTCGAGTCCCGCTCGGGACAATATAGCTAGACTTGGTTCCGAAAAAATAGCCGGGCATGGTGGTCCAGGCCTGTAATCCCAGCTACCTGGGAAGCTAGGCTGGGGATTGCTTGAGTCCGTGGTACCATGGGCAACGTGAGCCTGCAGTTCCACAAGCAAAAATAACGAGATCTAGTCTCAAAAAAAAAAAAAAAAAAAAAAAAAAAGAAGTGACTTTTAAATCTTTTAAATCTGTTGATCCCAACACTTAATTCTTAGGGTAACCTTACTTTCTTGGCTTCTTATTTATGACTTCTATGCTGATTTAAACTGTTATACTATATTTAATTTATTTTCTTTTAAAGGTAAGATAAGAACATGTCTTAGGAGCAGTCAGTCAATAATCCAGGCACCCTGGAATGGTTTGCTTGGAGAGAGGGGCCCGAACCTTGGAAAGTGTCCTGATTCCTGTTGTGTCTAGTGAGCTCCTACCACCCTTGAAAATCTGGGGGAGAGGGTGAAAATCTCATGCAGTTAAAAAAAACATAAAACTGTGTGAAAAAATCCTTAAACTACTGAAAATGAAACTACCATTCAATCCAGCAATCCCACTTCTAGAAATCTACCCAAAGGCTACAAAAACACTTATTCAAAAGGACACCTGTACTTGGATAGTTATTGCAGCACTACTTACACTAGCCAGGATATGGAAATAACCCAAATGCCCCAAAGTAGACAGATGGTACAGAAAGCTGTGGTATATGAACATAATGGAATATTATTCATCAATCAAAAAAGACAAACTGATGTCATTTGTGACAACATGAGTAGAGCTAGAAGGAATCATGTTAGTGGAATAAGCCAGAATGAAAAAGAGAAATACTGGATAGTCTCAGTTATGTGAGGAATATAGAGAAAACAGACAGAGAAGAAAAATTTAAAACTGTCAGCAGAACTGAAATATAGAGCAAGAGAGGGGGAGGGGGATACCAGTGGTGGGATGGGCACAAAATATTAAGATGATGGTGCACAGGTGACAGGGTGATGGGAGAACTCTGGGGCTGACAACAGTGTAAAAATTAATTAATTAATTTAATTAAATAAAAACTAATCCTGAATCTCTGTGGGTGAGAACATCAGTTGCTCATGTACTCAGGCAGGTGGCCACAGTTCTGATAATGCGGGGCATTTTAGGCTGTGGTAAGAATCTATGTTCTTGTTTTGTTTTGTTTTGTTTTTTCTAGGAGTAAGAGGGATGTATAAGACAGTTTTGTTTTGAGTAGAGAAGTAGAATGATCTGAGTTGAGTTTTAAAGGTTCACTTTGCTATTTGAAGAATAACTAGTAAGAAAGTAGAAGACCTGGAAGATAAAATAATTGTACTCTTCAAGGGAGAAATTACCACATGTTGAATGTGGTGAATTTTATAAGACACTATATGATAATGGTGAATAGTATAAGATGTTGTCAGCTTCAAGATATATAAGGTGTTATTGGAATAGGTAGCACCCACAGAGGTGTTAAGGAACACCAAGATTCTTTTCTGTTGAGTCATTGACTAAAAGTTGTGCTATTTTCTGAGAGAGCGATATGAGAGAGAGGAGCTAATCAAGAATACATCTTGGGCATTTAAATCTCATGTGTCTGGTGGATATATAACTGGAGTTGTCAACTGAACAGATGTATATGGATTGTTTATTTATGGGAGGGGGTTGTACTAAAGCTTATCAATACATAGATGTTGATGGGATCAAATGAAACCACTTAGGAAATGAGTGTAGATGATGATGAGAGGAAGCGAGTAGGTCAGACTTTGGAAATTTCAGTTTTCAGAACTTAGGAACAGAGAAAGAATTCATAAAGGGACTGAAATTTCAAGTTAAACCAGGAGATTGTGTAAGTTTCATCATTTTCTTCATTAAGATGAGGAAAATACTTAAAGGAGGGTGGCTCCACTAGTTCAACTGCTGCTGAAAATGCTATTAAGATGAAGATAGTTCATCACTGAATTCAACAATTCTATGACTACTGGTGGCAATGAAAAGAGCACTGAGTGATTGCATTGTATGCTCCCATTTTTTTTTCTTATCAATAATATGAATTTTTATTCATCAGTCTCTAAATCATATTAATTTATAAGCACTCCACTTTTCTCATCACGAAAGGAACTTTTTCCTCTATCAGGAATTTTTCTCCATGATTTTAAACCCCATCATATGCTTTCCAGAGCCTCAGATGTGTTGTTATTCTACAGATGTTTTGTAAATGCATTTCAACAAAATTTGCCTGTACTGCGGAAAGTATCTATCACTGATTGCAGTTGCAGTGTGAACAGAGCTGTAGTTAGATTAAATGGAAATGGAAAATGAAACTTCTAATTGACTTGCAAGGGAGTCAGGAATTCAAAAAAAGACAGGGAAGGAATTTCATTTGAGGGGGTGTTCAAAACATGCCCGTTTGGGGGAGTGGAAGCCCTGGAGGTGTTTCTTTGCTGTTTTCCTTGGTGCTTGGCCTATATATTATTTTCCATTGGAAATTTTTTTTTTATAACAAAGGGGTTGTATTTTATTGATTGAAAAGCAGGTCGAACAAAGAAATGTGGCCGGACATGGTGGCATGTTCCTGTAAGCGACAGCCTAGGAAGCCACAGTGGGGACTGGGGATCGCATGTATGCTCCCATTTTTTAATGCTTGCCATCACTTTCAGCATATCTCGCTTTATATTCAGAAATAAAAGTCTCAAGTCTGTAATCCAGGTTAGCCTCACAGATAGGAACTTCCAGCAAAGCACTCAACTACAATTAGGGTACATCGGTTCTAGCTCAGCCTTTCCCTATGGGTGAGCTGTGTGGCATCAACAGGTCACTTGGCCTCTCAGTGCCTCAATATCATTACAAGTAAAGGAACAGAGTGTGGAGATCCATTTGTGGAGGGATATCTTAGGGTCCCCCCCCTGCTCTACTCATGTTTATGATACACAAGGAATCTACATCATGCTTTCTTCCCTCTCTTCTTCCCCATGTGACCACATAGATACATTTTCCTGTTTATTGCTATGTGTCACTAGCACCCCAAATGACTGAGAATTGAAAACATAGGTAGAGTAGAGACATCACAGTGAATTTGGAAAACTGGGAAAGGTCTCCTGTGCTTTGACACTACATGTGGTCACTGCATAAATCCTTTCTGTGACTGCTAGTAATTTAAGAGAATATATATTGCACAATAATAAATAAATACATGAATACATAAATAAACAAATAAATAATGACAGCATAATTCTTTTGAGCTGTCAGGAAGGGATGAATTAATAGAATCCAGAACATTCATTTATAAGTTGCATCAAGTCAGCATAATTGTCTTTTCTGAAACTTCAAGGAGATCTAATTTAATGACTTTGCTATTAATCTCTATTAAATTACATAGAAAATAAATAAATGAGTTGGTAGTAAAACCACAGAGAACCAGGAATTTTTTTGTTCACTAGTGTTTCCTGACTTCAACCCTGCATGAACTGCTACTTTGTCTCCATTCCATACTGGGGATGGAAGACTGTAACAGGATGGTAATTCATCCTATTGGCCCCTTTCTGTGGGCCAGTTGCTGTATTACATGCTATTAATTTGTGAATTAATTTGAATTCATTGGCAACATTCTGATATTTTACCCCATTTTCTAAATGAGGATCAATGTGAAGGAGGCATCTGAGCTGTACCTTTTCACTGTGTTTCTTAGTTTCACTTCATGTCACCTTGTCCTTTATAGGAAGATTGTACCTGTCCCATTCAAGGCACTTACAACATCCCAGTAATGTGCTGAAAAATCCTTCATTTATTCACTGTGCATTCACTCATTCAATATTGACTGTGTCCCACTATGGTGCTTACTTTATCTTCTTTTATTATAAGTTTATTAATACTACACAATCTCAACGGAAAAAATTTTAACTTTTGTAACCATGTCAAAAGGCAGTTTAATAATTTTGCAAGTGGGAGTAAGGCTTGAACGCATGTGTGTGTGTGTTTAAGCAAACAAATGTTCATATATAGAAAGATGAAATAAGGTTATGTTCTTTTAAGTAAAAAGACATCTTTGCGTACAAATCACTGACTTCACTGTTCTTAAGTGTTGTTTAGAGTATATTTTCTTAAGCTTGCTGATTGTTTTTCAGAATAATGTAGCCTTGCACAAAACTATATTTAAACATCATAGTAGATATTCTAAAACATAGAAAATTCTTACTTTAAAAGAATATATGATTTCCAGCATGGTACTAGAAGATTTTTTAAGAATTTGATTTGTACACTTTCAAATTGGGAGCAGGGATGTAATTGTACTGTGCTATGTCACCAGAAATTTGCTGTTCCCTGAGATTTGAACTGCTAGAATAAGCCCACTGCAAGGTATGCTGTTTTGATTATATCAGCAAGGTAGGGCATGGGCCAGGAAAGTTGCAGAGAAACAAATCTTTCAAAGATGTCTCTGAACAGCTTTTCCACTCTTGACATTCACAGTGTGCTTCTTGCCAGGAAAGTAAGTGTGAGACAGTGGAAGGTAAGACTCACCTTTGAAGTTGTTTGCCCTGGAGAAGTGGTGTGGTGGGTGGGTCCCAAGGCAGCAAGAAATGTAGGTGGGTACTGGATGCCAAGGTGCCACATCATTAGGTTACAGAAAAATCAGCATTTCCACTGGGTCCTAAATCTTTACCCAGAGGATGCACTGGGACATTTCTTTTTTTAAAAAATATTTTATTTATACATAATCCATTGCATAAATATGCCACCTCTTTTTCATCATATTTCTGTTTTGCAGCATTTGGGTTGCTTCCATGTCCTTGCAATTATAAATAGTGCTGCAATAAACATCCGAGAAGAGGTGTCCCTATGTCTCAGATAAGTATCTGAGATCTGGGACATTTCTCTAAAGCAAATGTATATTTTATGTATTCTTTGAAACAGAAAATAACACTAAAGGGTGACCAGATTATTTCTCCAAATGCTCTAAGACCAGCTTATTTAAGATGAGGCAGAAGTGGTGATTCAAGGCATGACTTCCTTCCCTCTGAGTCACTCACTTCACAGGAACACAGAAGCATTTCTATCCCTGGAAAAGAGTAACCTTCCATCCTCAAGATGGAAGCTACATCTGGCCCTCTATAGAGTTCTCATGACATTTCAGCAAGAATCAGACCATTCTTTATTGCACTAAAAAAACAGCCCCATTGGAACAAGAAGTCAACTCCCCTATTTCCTACAATACACAAACAGAATTGTTTCAATGACTTCATTTCTCACGTAGTTGTGTTGGTTAGGAATTACGGTCATTATTCTGGCAGACATCTTTGGGGGTTTTTATTTTATGATATTTCCATTGTGAAATGCTCTTTGTCATCTGGTTGCTAGTTGGGAAGAATGCCTTCCTTGAATTTAAAAACCTGGGTTTTTAAATATCAGATTTTAATGTTTTAAAAGCTTCCTAGATTTTTTGAAAGAGTTTTACAACATCTAAGGTTGAGAACTCAATTTTTATTTAGTTTTCAATGAGCTAAATAAACTCTTTACCCCTCAATTTGTTCTTTAAATTTGTGCTAAAACAGCTTGCAAGAGAAAGGGATTGGAGGATGCTTCCTTAATGGTTTAGGTTTATATTTTTTTCCTACAGGCATTTGGAAAACTGAACTCTATACTTGGCAGATTGAATGCTTCCTTCCTTAAATATCTCTCCAGCAGCAGATGAAAAGCATCATGGTGCAGTTGATAAACTCAGAGGCTTGAATCAGATTATAGGATTTTAATCTCAACTCCATGATTTACAGACTGTATGACCTTGGACATGTCATTTAAGTTGTCTGTGTTTCAATTTATTCATCTGAATAAAGAAGATAATTATAGTAACTTCCTAAGATGATATTTCAGATTATATAAATTCATACTTATACATCACTTAGTATAATGTCTAAAACAGAATGTGCATTCTTGAGCTTATTATCTAATATGTCATTATAACTTCCCAGCCTCCACTCATATCCAAGTCATTACTTCCTGCTTTCCACCAGTAGAGTCATTAGCATTTTACTCAAGTCAACTCTCTTCATCATTTGACTTTACTATGACTTTGTTATGACCTCTCTGCCTTGCCTCCAACTTCAGAGTTCTTCAGAGTGTCAGTCGTCTCTAGTTCACAGATGCATTCTTTGAAAAGATATGAAGCATATTCATAAATCATTGCACTAGTTTTAATGAAATAATCATAGAAGAATAAAGCAAAGAAAGACCTGAGTAGCGATCAGGACACAATTCAGCATCTTCTACTTTTGAGGTCACATTCACTTTCAAAAGATTAATAGTCATTTGCCTGTTCATTCTTCAAACTTTTCATGAGATCCTAATGTGCATGAAGTGGGCTTTGAAAGATTTAACTTAAAAAATTACTGTTATTAAGAAACCTGAGATAATGTCTTATAATACTATTAAATCAATTGGTGACTGATAGAAAAAAAGATTAGAGGATGAAGCAATCAGTTTAAGAAATTAGTAAAGTGATGAGAACATATTTGCCTCAGGTTTTCCAAACCTAGGACTCATTTTTCCTTACCTGCATTAAGGACCCAAAAAAAAATGCACTCAGGTGCATGTTACTTAATTAGCTTTATCGAATCCATTTTATATTGATTAATACACAGAACAAGTAGCATTAGACTTTTGCAAAGTTAAAATTAATCTCTGGATACACTCAAAAAATCATTTTCTAAAACTTGGCTTCCAGGTTTCATTTGAGTTTACAAACATGTTTTAGAAATAGCTCCACTCTGAAAAAAACACAGTTCAATGAAACATTTTTATATTAAAACACAAACAAAAAGACCCATATTGTAACTATGGGTAGAAAAGAACACATCTTGTTGTCCTTAAATGCAACCCTGGAAGGATATGCCAACTTTCAAATCCACTTGAAGCTTTTGAGTTTGAAATTCAAATTATACTTGAACCTTTGGAGATTTGAATTGTTTTTATTCTTATTCTTTGTTCTATACAAAAGGGAAAAAAATCCGTAATGTCCTTCACAAAACATTAAAGCTTCTGGAATTTCGAATAGCCCACACTAAACATCACAATAAATAAAGTGTAAATGAATAATGAACAGATGTTTCTTGAAATATTTATGAATTTTTAAATAAAATTTCAGAGAGGAAAAGAGAGGCTGAGAGATCATAAATTGATCATGATTGTAGTACATAATCTTATAATCAAAACATTCTTCACCCATTGAACATAAAACATCCATTTCTACTGAATTCTGAAGTTTGAGTTTGCTCCAGGATCCCTTGGGTTACAACACTTTTTGTTTATTTATAAAATAAATACTTTTGTCATTTTTTTAGGGAAGCATGCATTCCTAGAACAATAATTTTCTTCTTCTAATGGACTATTGTTTGCCTTTAATCCAAGTAATTGCTTTAACAAAACTACCTAAACTATACACAACTATTGACACAACATATCCATTGTTTTCTGTCACTGGAGCCATGTGATGAGGGGGAGATATTGCAATATTTTTAGTTTCTCCCTACTTATACCAACTCTTTAATTCCTTTTTAATGCCATGAGCATTTTACAGAACACTGTGAGCTCAGAAACTACTTATGTATTTCCAAGGCTACAAATTAAAATAAAAAATACACGATGACTATCTCTTGCTCACAGAGAAGTGAAGTTCAGATGAGAGTTTGTTTGTTTTTTAAGTCCACTATATTTGCTCAAGTTCAGATGGGTACAGAAAACAACTGTACTATTAACTTTGTGGTGTCTGTTCTCCCGTGTTAGATAAGACTAACTGCTACCTTGTCAGAAAGAGGTACATTGGTCATAAATAATGAAGAAGAAAGAAATGAAGCCAACTCTGGCAATATAGCTACCAAGAGGGACCAACATATAAGAATAAAATTAATTCTCATGAAGATCTTCAATCCAGTTTTCCTAACCTTGACCCTTAACTGGTTTATCCTAAGCTGTGGCTTAGAGACTTTGTGATAAAACTGCATTCTGAACTAAAGTAGAAGGTTGAGAGTAGCAGAATGTGCTGTCACCAAGCATGCCACTTTGGTATGTTGATTATTTTCAGCTGTAAGTATCTGAAAAATAGCAAATGCAAGCAGTTTTCTTTAAATACCTATATCTCCCTAAGGATAGTTTATGACAATTAACCATGAAAGTTAATTGGCATAAATCCTCCTGCTGGTGATTTTATCTAACCAGGGAGATGAACTTGTCACAGGAGAGACAATTCAAACTATTACAAACTATCAAATCAACTGTCAAGCTCCTGAAAATGGAAATACCATTCCATTCAGCTATCCCACCTCTAAGAATCTACCCAAAGATTATAAAATAACTCATTCAAAAGGATACCTGTACCCCAATGTTTATTGTGGTACTAATTACAATAGTCAAGATATGGAAACAACCCAAATGCCCCAAAGTAGATGAATGGTACAGAAAGCTCTGGTATATGTACACAATGGAATATTATTCATCAATCAAAAAGACAAACTGATGTCTTTCACAGCATCATGAATGGAGCTAGAAGGAACCATGTAGTGGAAATAAGCCAGGAAGAAAAAGAGAAATACAGGATTGTCTCACTTATGAGGGAAATAGGGAAAACAAACAAATAGATAAGAAAATTTTAAAACTGCCAACAGAACTGAAGCATAGAGCAATAGATGGGGAAGAAGGTAAAATCGGGATAGGGGGAGGGCACAAGACATGGTTTATGGGTGAAAAAGTGATGGGAGAACCTCAGGTAGACAATGATGCTTTATATATATATATATATATATATATATATATATATATATATATATATATATGTATGTATGTATGTATGTATGTATGTATGTATGTATATGTATGTATGTATATGTATATGCATATATGGATGTATGTATGTGTGTGTCTGTGCATGCAATCAATTAAAAAAAAAACACCTCCCATTTAAGGGTCCATTGTTTTTCCCTGAAGAAAAAAAATTCATTTACTATTCCCTGAGCTGCTTATATTCCCCTCCCCTTTCCTTACTAAGATGTTATTTAAACCTAAATTCAAAGTCGCCTTTGGGAGTTACTTATTTTTCAAGTATATATATATATATATATATATATATATATGCATGAGATAGACAAGCTAATAAACTTCTGTTTGCTTTTCTCTTATTGTCTTTTATTACAGGAGTTTCACCTAAGGATTCAGAAGGGTAGAAGGAGAATTATTTTTCCTCCCATACAAATATATGAGCAATCATACCCATAGGAGCTATGAACCATACTGTTAACATTATATACTGCTAAGACACCATCCTAGAAAATAATTCTTCTGTAATGTTTTTAGGGTAGAATGTATTACTTGAACAAAAATTTTCCTGTTTGTTCTAATTGACTACACATTGAGCTTAGTTCATCTTTAATCTCCCTAATTGTTTCTACAAAGGAGCCTAAACTTTATACAACTACATGGGGCTCACAAGGACCACTGTAGGTATGGATTCTCCTTTGCAACTCATTTTAAGGATCATTATGTCTCCAGATGTAATAGTCTGAGCCTTTGGTCTCTGAACTTCTAATCATTGCAAATATGAGAGCCTTGTCAGGAAGCATTCACTGAAATGCCCTCCAGCTTTTCCAACCTTAAGTTCTCCTGCCTTTGATCACTCTTCCCTTCATTCATCTCCACCCTTTATTAGCTCATTGTCCTATCTTTAGGCTCATCTGCTTTTAGAGTATCATTTCAAAAACATTCTTGCTTCTCATTTGTTTTTCTCATTTCTCAGGTTTAGTTTTGCTTTGATACATACTTTACCTGCACATACACATATATACATGTATACACACAAACACACATGTATGTATGTACATATGTTGTAGGTATATATACATATATATGTATCGTATTTTCTAAACTGCTATGTAAATCCAATGTAATTATTATATTTAACCCAATTCTTCCTACTTAGTATGTCTATCATTTATAACCTCTCTCTTTACCTTCGACATATTTCATCTGTTTCTAGCATTTTTATCTTATCAGCAGATAAAGGCTACATGGGAATGAGAATAACATTATTTAATGATATTTGATCTGCAGAATTTTATATGGATCAAATTTCAGGGAGAACAAAAGGCTTTTTGTGCTATTGAGATGGTTGGCCAACTTCTGTATACGTAGTGTATGATTAGGACGTGTGTGGGTATATTCACTGGGCATGGGTTAAGGACTCCCATACAATCCTCCAAACTCTCCAGTTCAATGAGATGCTCAGTTTCTCTCCTGCCCTTTCCTTTTGGCAAAGATCATATTCTTTTTGGTATTCTCAATTGCTGATTGTAGAGCAAATTTTTTTTCTGAAATTTGTCTTTATTATAATATTTACCTGGTAGCATGATATAACAAGAAGATTTATAAATAGCTCAACCTCCAGCCATTGGAGTTTTCTGCCTTTTAATTTCTGCAAACTGAAACCAGACTGACAAGATCTGCCGGGAACATCATGCCAACCCTGTCTACCAACACCTTTTTCTCAGCTTCAGCTCTCTGATTGTGTGACACATAATCTTAGCTCATTTAAAACTATAATGAAACACATATGACCCTCTACTTAGAAAATTTAAAGGTTCACATCTAGAGATCACCTTTTATATGCTTTTAAGTGGATTGATAGCCTGAAAAGGAAGGAGGCTTTGAGGCCTGTCACTACCTCCAGTGATACAAGGACCCACCAGAAGGAGTAATGATTGTAAGTGAGGGCAGAGGAGGTCTGATCAGTGAACTTGAGCTAGAAATCCTCAATCAGCCTCTTGGTTGGCCTCCAACCCCAGTGCCAGATGTTATATTCACAGTCAAAGCTTTGGAAAGCATTTGGTTCCCTAGTAAATCTCAAAGAATGAACTTGGCACTTGCTAGCAGAAATAATATCCCAGTGTCTCTGGCCAGATCAATAGATCTATAACCAAGTGAGAAGTATGAGTGAGTTTCTGTGGAAAGTGCAGCTGTAGGCCTGGAAAGTGTCCAGTGTCAACAGTAAGAAAGCAAAAGGGAAAAGAGTGGAGAAGGAGGAGTTTGGCTTGATCTTCACTCAAGTTTATCAAATATATCCCTTTTGCTTTCTGGGAAAATTGTGAGCTGTAATTTCTTATCTATAGATCATTCTTTTTGTGGGAGTTAAAGTGATAGATGATGACTCTTTCCTAAGAAATCCCCCCAGATGTTTCATGTCTACTCTCTCATGCTTTGGACAATATGCCTGTCTTTGCAAGCAGAAGTGACCATCTTCTGGTTTAATTTCTAGAGAGATCAATGATTGTAGGCCAAACATTTTCCTATTTTTTTATTCATTCAATAACCCTATTAACTGTGGTGTTTATGATAGCATGAGCATTAAAAAATACAACACAGCATTGCTTTTCCTCTCTGGGAACTAGTGGTCTGATTGGAGAGACATAGATCACCTCTTGTCCTGTAAAGTGTGAGATTCAAGCTGGGCATGGTGGTACGTGCCTGTTGTCCAAGCGCTGGGAGGCAAGAGACTTGGGATCCCTTGAGTTCATGGGTTCGAGATTACCCCAGGCCACATAGTGAGACCTAGTCTTGAAAAAGCAGCCGGTGCTTTGGCAGGCACCTGTAATCTTAGCTATGTGAGGATTGCTTGAGTCAGCAGTACCCCAGGAAACTTGAGTCTGTGGTACCCAGGGCAACATAGCAAGACCTAGTCTCCTTGTCTGTAAAAAAAAGAAAAAAAAAGTGTGAGATTCACTACTCATCCTATCAGGAGAGGTGGCATAAATGAAACCAAGTATCCTGATCATATCTGTTATTAAGTAATGAATAAATGTGTAAATATCTAAAAACTCTCATATGAAAAAAGAATCAAAGACATTGTGAAAACTTTTACTTTAGCAATGTAATAAATTCCATTGCTTTGTAGTTGCAAACATTTTGAATTCCCTCTAGGGGTTCAAAAAACACCCTTTATAGCTGATTGATAAGAGATTAATGTTTGTAAATGAGACCCTTTTATCAAAGAAAGAAAACCTCTAAGTCTGACACAAAATAAGGCACAATGAGGACATAGCATCTGCACCTTGAGGGTACTTGGACGTGACCAAAGTCCAAAAAAGAATCTCTCCCATACTTTCTCTCCAAAAGACCCTGACCTGTG
Source organism: Uropsilus gracilis (assembly GCA_004024945.1). NCBI lineage: Eukaryota > Metazoa > Chordata > Mammalia > Eulipotyphla > Talpidae > Uropsilus > Uropsilus gracilis. Next base: position 94,249 of record PVHY01001615.1, on the reverse strand, counting down.
CGTCATTAATTTTATTTTTTCAGTAGTGATTTCAATCTATATTTATAGATTTTAGATGCTACAAATGTTAGTACTTAGATTTAAAAGAAAACTTTGTACACGAACACCAGATTTCTATGCAGTTGCTTACTGTGAGTAAAATCTGTGAACTGCCTGGGAATCTAGCCAGCACTTGTAAGATTATTTCTGAGATAACAGGCATTCCTAGTTCCCAATACCTTAGATCTAATAAAATGCTTGAACACAATAAGTATTGTCAACTCAGCCATTCAATGAACAATAGGAGAAAATATAAATAATTCAGTCCATTCTTCAGATTTTGAGTCTCCTTTCTTTAATTATAATTTTACTCTTTAATATGATCTACTTTCCTTAGATTAAGCTTTGTGTTTTAGCATAGAATAAAAATCAGAAGTAGTAACATGAAATCTTAGCTCAAACGGTGGGTGAAAAATTGTTGCATATATGTCTCTTGTTTGACTTTGGGGGATTTTCTGTCTTCTCTGGAGTTGTTTGTCTGCACTTGCCACTTACCTAAACATAGATTTAAGCTTGTAGGAAGTAATTCACATTTTGGAGTGATTCAAGCATCCATGATTAAGCTGCAGAACATTATCTAAGTTTGCATTTGAATAACTGCTTTGAATGAACTGAAAGGTAAAGGCTGGCCTCAATTCTTGGCTGTCACTCACATGATGACAGAGCTCAGGGCAATCTGAAGTCTAAATCTCTTTTCTCTGTGAACACCTGGTTGTAGGCAGATACATCCCATGGTGGGGGGGCAGGCAGCCCCCATTTCAATACCTGGACAGGAACACATAACAAAATACAAATTCTAATATGGAATTGAACCTAAATGTAAGCTGAGCACTTCAGTTGACAGTGTTCAAGGGTCAAACAGTCAGGGCTTGGAGGGAAGGTTTTACTGATAAAGATAAGAGAAGAGGTGCCAATCCTGCTGATCAAAATATAGACCAAATATTAAAAAAAAAAAAACACAACACATTGAGAACATATTATCATTATATAATGGCTTAGAGGATCACCTTTGAATATACCTCACTGCGGTATGATAATCAGGTAAAGCTTGATAAACTGAAGTCTGCTGAAGCACAGTAACCTAAGAAATACAGCCCAGAGGGCTAGATAAACAACCTATGACTGACTGACTCAGTTTACTGGTATGCAACCCAGTTTCTCCTTGAATCTTCCCATTCCATCTTTGCCATGTCAGGCTATGTACTACCACCAATGACAGCCCACCTGGAACACCAATACATGTAAAATTTATAGAAACCCTTAACTCCCTGTTAGGGGAAGTCAGGGGGATATGAATCCACAGAGTCAGCACTGGTACTAATAAACCTGCTTCTTGCCAACCCTGGTGTCCTGTTCCTTGATTTCCTCAGCTGGGTATGGTCTCATACCTGGATTGCCTCCTTACATAATAGGTATTAATGTCTTTTAAAGGTTTTTTTCACAAACTTATTATAACTCAATCAGGTATACCAGACAACAATGGTATTTATATTTGACAGAGAAATTTTATGGCTGACTAAAGCTTTTTTTTTTTTTGACTAAAGCTTTTTTATGACTGATTAAAATGTTAAATGTTATCTTAAAATGAGGCAGCTCTTATGCTGAGAATTTAGATTTATTTTTATTAATCTATTTTTAATTTTCTTTTTTAAATTATTTATTTATCTATATATTTCACATCATTGTGATTTTCTTATATTGTTGTTCATTTTTGTACAATGTCTAGTTTCCCTCCCCAGATAAGGACCCATAATTTTCCTACCACCTTAGCACCCATGAACCATTACTATATTCCCTTGTGCTCTTCCTTCCCCTGTTTTGATCCCACTCCCTCCTTGTACAAGTTTTTTGCCTCAGATCTCTGGTTTTGTTTGAAAATATCTTTTTCTTGATCCTTTGTTTGAGTTCCCTATATTTCACCTAGATACGAAGTCAACCAATATATTGTTCCCTTCTGTTTTCCTATAAGGAAGAGAAAAAGAATGTGTCACACCACTGACATAATACTCGGTCTACAATAAACACTCAGTCTCCAAGGTTACCAGGATTCACGAAACCTATTCAATGATCAATTTGCTAACTGAAGAAGTGAGTTCCCAGTTCAAAACCCAACCCACTAAATTGGATATTCTTGCATAAGTCACTTTAACTTGTTACTGCCTCAAATTTTTCATCTATAAAATATTGATGAAATCTACTAATCCCAAGTAACTGTGCAAGTTATTGCTCAGGTACATTTCATTCAACAGATATCTGTGGAATGTCTGCCATGTTGCAATGTGATGTCAGCAGCACAAAAGTCACTGGTAAACTTGGTAGAGTTAGGATGAAAGATTGGTTGCACTGGGTCCAGAGAGAATGGAAGAATTGTTGTACATGGGAGCCAAAAAATCTGCCAATGTATTCAAGGGGAAGAGGGTCAAATTACTGTATTAAAGTGGGAATAATAAGTCTGTTTTGAGTCTAGTACAGACAATCCGGTGAAGAAAGGATGTGAAAATGTTTCAGATACTTAGAAAACATGTATGCTATGGTGTTTGAAAGAATCTCTCCTCAATTCTCTTTTTGAGGAGTTTGTTATAAAATGGGCACTTTATAATCTCATTGGGAGTGTATTGAAAGGAAAGTAATGAGACACAACTGAAACCATTGAGGAAGCAAGGAAATTGCAGCTGTTGCTTGAGGTCAAACAGGAAACCAAGTGGATATGGAAGCCCCAGCTGAAAAGTGGAAGCAAGGTAGAGTGCATTAGGTTGTCAGAATGGAGATCAAAAGGATTATTGTCAGTGATTTCAGCTCCATCTCAGGTCAGCTAAGTTTGCAGGAGACATTTTTTCTCAGGGTTAAGCATCAGACTATCACTAAAATGCTGAAACTGTTCACTAAACATTTCCCCAATGATTACAAAATTGCAAGTCCTTTCCCAGACTCATGATAAATCAATGGCTTAGGTAAGGAAATAGCTCATCTATTTCCATTGTATTTTTCTCTATCCCCTGGAGCTGGATTGAGTCAGTCTTTGATTTGAGCTAAAGAAACCACAGCACTGAGCTCAAATAACAGGCAGCTAATTCAAGAAAAGGTCCTTTTTGTTGTTGATGTTCAAGCTCCCTCAGACACTGGCCAGGGATTCCCAGCACCTCCGCCATTGCTCGCCAGAGACTCTAATCTCAGTCGCCAGCCTGTGTGAGGAAATAGAATTCAGATGTCTGGAAGGAAAGACTTCCTGTAGGAGGAGGAAAGTCATTGTCCTGCCTTTTTTTGTCTCTTATGACCTATTTTCCCTCAGAGATGCAGCTGTGAGGAGGAGTGGTCATTGACTCTTGTGAGGCAACCTGGCCCAGATGTTGATACAGCAATTTCCTTTATTGTACCTTGGCTCACTCAGACAAGGTGGATGTTCAGAGAGGCACTGCCAAACACCAGGGACTCACCCAAAGGGAGTAGATGGAAATAAACTGGAGAAGAGATTCTGAAAATCGGAACTAGAAGACAAGGTTTTCTAATTGTTAGCTTGAGATCTGCTGAGGGATGACTGAACCCCTACTTCCTTTCTAGACTGCACACAATTTTTTAATATTTTGTAGGTACAATTTCTTTTTTCTTTTCTTTTCTTTTCTTTTTTTTTTTTTTTGGACATCGTTATCTAGCCCAGAGTTCTCCTGCCACCTTCCACCTCATTACCTGTGAACCATCATCTTAATCTTTTGTACCCCTTTCACCCCTGATTCCCCCTCCCCCTCTCATGCTCTATGCTTCAGTTCTGCTAAATTAGTTTTTTAAAATTTTCATGTCTGTTTGTTTTCCCTTTATCTCTCATATAAGTGAGACCATTCAATATTTCTCTTTTCCTTTCTGCCTTATTTCTGCCAGCATGATTCCTTCTAGCTCCATCCATGTTGCCATAAATCACATCAGTTTGTCTTTTTTTGATTGCTGAATAATATTCCATTGTGTAAATATACCACAACTTTTTGACCCATTTGTCTGTTTGGGGGTATTTGGGTTGTTTCCATATCCTGGTTGTTGTAAATAGTACTGCAATAAACATCCAGGTCCAGGTGTCTTTATGAATTACAGTTTTTGTAACCTTTGAGTAGAGTCCTAGAAGTGGGATTGCTGGATCAAATGAAAGTTCCATTTTCAATAATTTAAGTGTCCTCCATACAGCTTTCCATTGTGGCTGGACCATTTGACTGCACACAAATTAAAAAAAAAAATAAAAGTTAGCTTTAGTGCCATGATCCTTCAAATATATAGGTAAAGTTTTTGAAACTCAGACCTATGGTATCAAAATCTGGAAAATGATAGGAGTTTCCTTTCCTACCTGTTTCAAAGATCTAGATCTTGACTATCACTTATCTGCCACTACCAGGATCTATAACTTTTGTCTGCAAACACTGAAAGAATAAGAACAGTATTTTGCATGACTAATTAATTTTTCTCTGAACCCAGCACTAGTTGTGATGCTCCCTTGAGTATAGACAACCATGCTGTGAGATGACATGGTATCTGCAGATATTTGGGGAAACAGAAGCAATGATGTGATGGTGAGCTTTGTATTGAGCAAATGTGGCAACACTCATAGTGACCCTGTGATGCCTGGATGGAAGGGTGCTGATGGTAGGTGATGGGTAAAGCAGACGGAAAACATGGTTCTTTTGGCACACAGCAGAACCGTGTCAACTGGACTTACTCATGAGAACATATGGAACATTCCTGTGACTCCCAAAACTCTTCTATAAGAAGCTAGAATTTTAAATAACATGCAAAGGCAGAAATCTGAGAAACACAGGTCATGATAAGAGATATCTCTTTACAGACTAATGGACATAACACAGACTAGCAAACAATAAAGAATGGGGTTTGAGAGAATGGAGGGGGCACCAGAGGGAGGAGGGAAATGGAAGTTTTCCCAAAAACTATTTACAGAGGTTGCGATATAATGAATAAAAACTACTAAATAAATTTTAAAAAAGAAAAGAAAAATTGTTCCAGAGATGGACAAATGGACAAAAGATTTGCACATTATGAAGCAGAAAAAAAATAAGAAGAAATATCTCTTTTCTTGCAATGGATATGAGGAAGCAGAGAAACCAATTAAGAGGCTGATGTAGTAATGAACATGAGTGATTATGACAACCTCAGTTAGGGTAATTACAGAAGGATTTAGTTAATTGGGTATTTTAATGTCATACTGGCAACTTACAATTGACTGAAATTGGTGATTGATTTGATATGGGGTGTGACTGATCAGATAAAGCTGAGGAAGAAGGCAATCTCCTGAATGATTCCCAAGGTCCCATTGGGGATGTCACAGATGAAAAACGCCTTCCTCCCATGTCCAACACCCTCGTCAGTCACATGAATTCTTCTCAGGTTCTGAAACAGTCTTCTCTGTATCTTTACAACTCCCAGAGCTGAGGCGGGGCTGTCCCGATGCCACTAGAAGATGTGTTTTGTTTGCCCTGGAGATGGCATGGGTATTTGTTTCTTGTCAGGCAGAATTTAAGAAACTTGCAGAGCCAGCTTTAGTGTTCAGTGAACCTGAGTCTGTGCATCCATTCCATTTTTTATGGCTGTTGCCATTTCCCTGGAACTTCAACAGCTAGACCCCTGACTTGTATGCAAGTAAATTTTAAAGCCATAAAATCTTCCTTACCAATTCTAGAGTCCTGTTCTAGTTACATAAGTCCAATCTCTCTAAACCAGCCCTCTGCATTCCTGGATGTTTATCCATTTTCTTCCCATGGAGTCTCCACCTTGATTTTCCACCCTGCTTTTGGGAGGTCTCCTATAGCCCATTGTTGACACTTGCTGTTGCTAATCAACTGTATAATGTTGTTTAATTTTGTCATAGTTTCCTGGTGCTTTGTCATCTGCCTTCCTATTTTTAGCCAGTGACCTACTATTCGTATTTCTTTAAGTATGTTCTCACCAGAAGGCTTTCTAATATCTGAATGTGTCCCCGCCTCTCCAATTTGTGTGCTTGGTCATCAGCAATATCTTAGTAGTCCTCAGGCATACTGCCAAAGAACTAGCCATTTGAGGTTCTTCAGTTTCTATGTGGAACGTGACTTCCTAAACCTATATTTTCAGAGGTTTAGACTCCTTCTGTGTTTAAATTCATCTAAATAAAGCAGGAAAATGTGAGACTTTAAAATTAGTTTAAATATTAATTTTGGAGAATTTAGCCATTTTGATTTGTAACAAGATATTCAAAGTGATATTTAAGACATTTGGGAAGAGATGTTTACATCTCAAGATGTTACAAACTTTCCTTGAGTCTGAGGAATTGAATTTAAGTACATTTGGATTAGATCAGAGGCTCTTAACTGCCACTGCAAAATGGAATCACCTGGGGGGCTTTAAAAATGTTCTGATGCCTGGGTCCTACTGCAAAGACTAATTACTGTAAGGAACATCTTGGGCATTAGAATTCCAAAATCTCCCCAGGTGATTATTGTGTGCAGCCAAGTTTAAGAATAGCTGAATTAGATTAATTGCATTTTACCCATTTATTAAAAAAACATTCAATATTGTACTTATTCATACAGGGTAGTGAGGCAGTTAGAAATTGTATTGGCACCAAAATACCCTGGTGGGTGGAGTCTGAGAGAAAGACCGGAGAGAGAGAAAATGGGAAGCTGGAAAATGCCAAAGGACATATGAAAAAGAGTGAGGACATGAGAGAAAAAGAAGATGAGAATGGTGGACCGAGAGGGGGTCTGCCAGGGGAAGCCCCCTAGAAGAATGAGCTGGAGGTGGCAAGGAGCCATGGTGGGAGAGTGGCCGGTAGAGAAGTAGCTGGTATGGAGTCAGATGTCAGAATGGCAGTCCGGGGGGTGGCCAGTGAGGGCAGGCATGGGGGATTTGGCCAGATGCTGCCAAAGGCAGCCTGGTAAAAAAAGAGCATGGAGCTGCAGCAAGGTGGTAGATTTGGAAAACTGATTTGTGCATCAACAATTGTGGAAGAAATTTGAAGAGCCTTGGAGAATCAGAGCAACTCGGAACACCGGAGAAAGAAGAAGTAAAGAGAAGACACTGGAGGACAGGACATTGCAGGGTGTCTGCAGGTTTGGAGGGCGCCATTTGATCATGCCTTTGGGACTTTCGGACTAAACAGTACTTGGGGTGAAGTAACTGGCCACTTGTGGCATTAAGGACTTTTCATTTTCTTGGTTAAGTTCCCTTGTTAATAAAACCCTATTGTTTAAGTTGCATTTGTCTGGCAACTGCTACACACAGGTTGTAAAAACCTGAGGGAACCTGATTGGCAGAAGCCGCATTTTAAAAGTGACCTGTTGGTTAGTGGCTTCTGCCCATTTTCGACCTGATTTCAATATGAGTTCGAAAACACACAATAAAAATAATGTCATGCATTACATACAATTTTATTGGTTTAACTCACACACACACACACACACACACACACAAACACACAGATTTGGAAAACAGAGTTTGAGTTTTTTAAAGGACAGCAATGTTAAATTACATAAGATTAATAAAGAGCAGCTTTGGCTGACTGCCAGGCCAGAGAGTGTTAGGGACATTTTCAATGATGTTAAAATCTACAAAGTAAAATAAATTTATAAGCACTAGTTTATTTAATTATTTTGGTAGAATTTTGCATTATCTATTATTGTCACTTCCATATAAAATGGGTACTAACATTCAGAGAGGCTGAATCACTGATGCAAAGTCTAGTAAGTAGGGAGTTCATCATTCACACGTTCACCTCCTGTCCAGCCTTATTCTGTTAGCTCCACGTAGGAAGGAAGAGGCCAGTGAATGGGATCATCCTACTGTTTTCCAATAGTCTCCTATTGAAGCTTCACAAACTTGACTTTGACTCTAATCTGTGCTTATTAGACTCAGATGAACAAACCTGGGCCAACCATATTCACAAGTTTCAATGTGTAAAAATACCAATGCATTACTGAAAACTTCAATAGAACAGACCATTTTTCTTGGCCTTTTCTGCTTCGTGATGAGGTATAGTAAGTTACCAACTAATTATCAAGTTTGCTTAGTAAAGTAGTTTATTTAGTGGATACTGCCATGAAGCCACAGAACTTGACTCCTGAGACTCAACTGTCACAAATAACCCTCATGAAGTACAGTCGCTCATGCTGGATATCAAGATACTCTCTCTGAAAACTGTGAGGTCACAAATTCCTGTACTTTGGTTTCCCCTCCAACAGGCTCCATCTGCCTTTCCCTCCTTACACTTTCCTCCTCAATGATGTTACCTCGTTGTTTAGGCCATGCGCCTTTCACATCTATCAAGTGCTGGCTAGATTTCTGGGAGCTAATCTTCCTGCTTTGTCTAATGGGACATCCTGTTTCTTGGTTTGGTCTTATTTAAGGTCTGGTCACTGGTAATATCAGTATCATATTCATTGGAGCAGCTTGTTAAGAAATATAATATCATAGGAGCCTCACTAGAAATATTAAATTAGATCTCTTATTCAGGACCCAAGAACTTAAATTTTAGGAAAAAAAACTAGACAATGCCTGTGATACCATGCAAACCATAACATTACTTCTACAGAGGCTTCTTCAGACCTGTTGTGTGTTGTTTGTGCTGATTTAACCTAAACAACTCATTTTATTCTCTAAAGCTAGTGTCTGTGTTTCAGGGAACACCTACATACTGAGTATAGTAACATGTTAGCTCAAGTTAAAACAAGAAGAATGACAAAATCTACCAACTCATTCTTTAAGTAAATGTAATCATTTCATAACGAAGTCAAATAGTAGTATGTGTTTTATCCAGTTATAAAAATAAAGAGCCAAAGAAAAGGAAAATACAAATAAGGAGAATGGGGATTATATGTATCACACACACACACACACACACACACACACAAAGGACATAAAAAAATAATGCAGGGGCTTTAGTGAGTTTAACATATGGTTCACATCACTGCATGGTTGATTTGATTATCTCTGATATTTCATACAGCTGCAAAAACACACAGGATGGAAAAATGATCATCTCTGAGGTGCCACAAAAACAAGGAGAGACAGAGTGATTCAAGAAAAGGCGGTCAAGAGGGAGGTAAGAGAAAGTCTCCGTCATGATTTGTCTAGACTCTCTGGATGCCTGAGACAAATGACAAATGATCAACAGTGATTGTTCTAAGTCTTAGGCTTAAATGTATTTATTCCCCCAAATCCTACCTTGAGAGATGATAATATAAGGAATGGAACATGAATATCTTTAGAAGCCTGTAACAATACAGTGGTACTTATTATTTTTGGATAAAAAAGAATTGAGCTTTTCAGTAACCTTCAATTGGAATGGCCTGAAAGGAGATGTCTGGTCTGTACACAAGCTAATGGGCAGTTTTTTACCATTTCCCTGGAGAATCTGGAAGAGGGCTTGCCCATTACAGAGCAGGGCCTTCCACAAACTAAAAGGAAACACTTTAGCCTAAACGGATACTTAGAGATTGTTGGTAGAGTGTCTCTCTTTCCCTCCAGAGGTTTTTAGAAATAGATCTGCAATACCGTGAAGAATAAACCAGTGCTTACTTTTGTGTCTTTTTTCCTTCTTCTTCATTCCCTGAGAATAGAAAAGGGCCAGGCCCTAGCCTTCCCCAACCTTCACGGCTTCTTTATGCTCCCAGTCTTCCAGACCTGCATGTGATTTCTCTTTGAGAATCTCGGAGTGTCATCAATAAGACTAATCAACACCTGATGTGGGTCTACCAATTTTGGTGGATTAATTCTTTTACTAAATCACTTTTACTAAATTTATCACATTAATGTACTAAATGACTAAAATGAATTCTTTAATTAAATTGTCAGAGTAAATAGATCAAAACCTATTGGAATGGAGGCGAATTTAATTCTTTACTCCCAATTTACCTCTTAACAATGAATTTAAAGCAAAACAGAAAATTCAGTTCTAGATCTTGAATTTTAAGTAGTCATTGGGGTTCTGAAATGTTTGGCTACACTGAATTATAATAAATCCTGATGATAAATGTATATAAACAGTTAAGTTTTTTTTTTTTTTTAGCTTAACAGAAGATCGACTAAGTCATTCTCTACATTCTCTCTTATATATCATTTTTTCAATTTTGAAGTATAACCTAAATTGGTTTAGTGTTTTAGTATTTTAGCAGTTTTAATAATCAATCTCCTAGACAAACTCAGATGGGAATGGGAGAAATTTTGTCATAGGGTGGGAAGGTTAAGTCTAAAATAATTTCTTGACCCTAAAAGAGGCAATAGCCTTTTCAGGGGTTATAAAGTCTCCTTTTCCCATGTGACCAAATCAACACAGATCTAGAGACTTGTGTGTGACTGAGTAGTATATTTTATTTTCTGTCTTAGGAGTCCTAAGTGGAATGGGGGCCATGAGTAAGCTGCAGTGCAAAGGGAAACAGCTAGGAATGTAGCAAATAGTTTTTACATTTAGAACTGAGGGTGGTTCATTAGAAGTCACTGTACCAGATCTAAAACCAGGTGCCTTGTGAAAAGAGGTATTCAATTGACCTGTGATTAAAATAAAATTGCTGCCTTCTTTAGGCCAGATGACATGGTCCCACTGGCATCAAACATCTCTCCAACTTCCTTGGCCTACATTAGCACCCCCATATGGTCAAACTCAAGACTGCGCCCCAATTTCAAATGTATAACACTATGAAATGGAATGTAACTGAAAGTCAAATGACAGTACAGTATGAGTTTAAAATTTATGTAAAATAAGGATTTCTTTAGCATTAGAAATAAAAATTAGATTCAACAACTGGCTTAAAGAAAAGTTGGCTTAAGGAAACAATGACATTCATGCCATGTTTTTCCTAGTTATCATCGTCTCTTTTGTTGAAGTAAGAAGCTATTTAGTTGGCACATTTTCATTATCTGTCAGTTTAATTCAATCACAGACCAAATAGTAGGTTGATGTTGATTTAAATGAATTGGTGGGAGGTTTTGAGATCTTCAGGGCATATCCTGTACATATTTTTACTCTGCACTTGTGTATATATGTATATGTCTATCTTCTATGAAGATGAAAATAATCTAAGGGAAGAACATAGAGAAACACAGGACATAAAAGAAAGACTATGACTTTGTGTAAATATAAGTGGGGCTACTAAAAATACAACAGGTCACTCAAATTGTAATGTGACCTAAGAACTATTTTTGAAATTCAAAAGTTAGTGGAATTATTTTCAAATTAAAATGCTGGCCCCTTTTATAATAGCCACATAGATATTTAATTTTCTGGCCCATCCCCAAGACTTTCTATTATAATACTATTAAAAGTATTGATTTAAATTGTATCATGTCTTCAAACATTTCTCGTGCTTGGCAGGTAAGAATATACTCAGTGGTATCTGTAATTGAGACATATAAACTTGCTTGTCTTTAGCAGAAACTGCAAAATTGTCAACATTTTATAATCTTTAGGACATTACAGTATTTATTTAATTATTTAGGACATTACAGCTTTTATTTTTTTAAATAATAAAGAAATTATTTATATATAAATTTCACATCTTTGTAATCCCTGGGATTCACCATCTCCACCCTCCCTGAACATTCCCCCTCTGTCTTGCCCCCCACTACGAGTTGTGTGCTTCAATTTTGTTGTTAGCTTTTTTTTTTACTTTTCTCCATAGCTTTTTGCTTATCTTTCCCAAGTCCAATATAATTGTGAAACTATTTAGTGTCTGTCTTTATCTTTTTGACTTGTTTCTGCTAATATGATTTCTTCTAGGCGCATCCATGTTATCATAAATTCATCTAATTTGTCATTTTTAATTGATGAGTAATAGCCCATTGTGTATATATACCATATCTTTTTCACCCAGTCATCTTTTTTGGGACATTTGGGTTATTTCCATATATTGTAATTATAAATGGTGCTACAATAAACATCTGGGCACAGGTGTCCCTTTGTACCCACATTGAGGTCTCCTTTGGGTAGATTCCCAGAAGAGCAATTGTTGGGTCAAATGGTAGTTTCATTTTTATTAGTTTGAGGGTCCTCCACACTGCTTTCCATAGTGGCTGGACCAGCTTACATTCCCACCAGCAGTGTAAGAGTGTTCCTTTCCACATCCACGCCAGCACTTGTTGTTGTCTGTTGTTTTTTTTTTTTTTTTTTATGTGGGCCATTCTCACATAGTGTAAGTGGTTTTGATTTGCATTTCCCTGATTACTAGTGACATTGAGCAATTTTTTATGTGCCTGTTCTTTTAGTGTCTTTTTAGTTCTCCCCATTTTTTGATTGGGTTTCTTGTTTTGTTTTTGTTTAGTTGCGTAAGTTCCTTGTGGATATTTGTTATTAAACCCTTATCACTCTTGTGGAGGGCAAAAATATTTTCCAATTCCAATGGGCTTCTTTTAGTTTTTCTGTTTTCTCTTTTGCTGTACAAAAGCTTTTTAGTTTGATGTAGTCCCATCTGTTTATGTTTCCTTCTTTTTTTTTTTTTTTTTGCCATCTGTGGATGTTTCTGGAAAGGGATTTCTGAATTGTAATTCATGGATAGCTTTGCCCAGGTTTTCTTCTATTTATGTTATGGTTTCAGGTCTGACATTTAAGTCTTTTATCCACTTTGAGTTGGTTTTTGTGCATGGTGTGAGGATGTTGTCTTGGTCCATTTTTTTGCAGGTCTTAGACCTTACAACAAACATCACCTTAAATGGGGAAAAACTGAAATCATTCCAATTAAGATCTGGAACCAGGCAAGGATGTCCACTCTTTCTACTACTTTTTAATATTGTACTGGAAGTTCTAGCCAGTGCAATAAAGCAGGAGAAAGATATAAAAGAGATACAAATAGGAAAAGAGAAACTGAAGCTATCATTATATGCAGATTATATGATTCTTTATGTAGAGAACCCCAAAAAAATCTACAGAAAAACTTCTTGAAAAATAAAACAGTTCAGTAAGGTAGCTGGTTACAAAATTAACACACAGAAGCCTGTAGCCTTTCTATATGCAAAAAGTCAAAAAGAAGAAGAAGAAATTAGAAAGTCATCCCATTTACCATCATAGCAAAAGCAATTAAATACCTGGGAATAAACCTAACAAAACACAGGAAAGAACTATACAAAGAAAACTTTAAAACACCGCTAAAAGAGATAGAGGAAGACATAAGGAAAAGGAAAGACATTCCCTTCTCATGGATTGGAAGAATTAACATCATCAAAATGACTATCCTTCCAAAAACAATCTACAGATTCAATGCAATCCCTATAAAAATCCCAATGTCATTCTTTTAAGAGATAGAAAAACAATTACAGAGGTTTATATGGAATAATAAAAGACCTCGAATATCAAAAAGCCTCCTAGTCAAAAAAGAGAGAATGGATGCCTAACTAGTCCAGACTTCAAGTTATACTACAAAAATATAATAATTAAAACAGCATGGTACTGGTACAACAACATACAATCAGACCAATGGAACAGAATTGAGTGCTCGAAAATAAACCACACATGTATAGTCAACTAATCTTCGACAAAGGAGGGAAAAACTTACATTGGAACAAAGACAGTCTCTTCAATAAATGGTGCTGGGAAAATTGGACTAAGACCTACATTACAGCTTTGTTACTGGGAGGCACTTTTCCAATCAGGCAACAAAAGTGATGTTGGGGTGTTCAGGGACCTCAGACTCTTAAAGAGTTTCATTCTAGTGGTTCAGCTACCCGCACATTTACAGACAACAAAAGTAGATTCATAGTGTGCTCAAAGATCTTTAATCAGTGAAAGATTCAAAGGGACTAGAGATAAAGAGAAGAGGATAGGGAGAGATACCCAATCAAAATCCAAAATTACCTTATACCCTTATAGGAAAGGGCCCAGTCAAAAAGGCAAGGCCCAATGCTGAGTGTTAAAAGCCCAACAGCAAAGTTCCCAGGAGAACACACCCAAGGCACACACCAGCAGAAAACATAAGCAGGAGATTAGGCATGTCCTAGCGGGATGGGACTGAAATTCACAAGGTAACACCCAAGCACCTAATGATGGGCAACCCATCATAAGGCCAAGATGGCAGTTGTGGTCATCCTGTAAGTGTCTGCCTGCCCAAACTGACACATGTATCCCTCCATTCTCTTTTGGCCCACAATGACACACACACACACACACACACACACACACTCAAATACCCACATCTGCACTGCTCTTTCTTCCTTCCTAGCAGCCCCACTCCCGAAGTGTGGTTCATGGCATTCTTAGGATTTATAAGTTAAGGCATCTTACATGTTCCTGGCAAGGAAGAAGGGACATGGAAAATGGTGCCAGTTCAGTAGTTCAGCAGTGCTTCTTCCCCTGTAACCACTCCAAACAAATTTAAAAGTAATTAATAGTGGAAAGTAATTAACAGTACGAAGAAGGAGAGTAGTGCAGTGAGAGACAGGGAGAGAAAAGCATAGCTGTACTACTGATTTGTGACTCTTCTTAATCTTATTTCCTCAGGACTTTATTATTACATTACTTTAGACCACATTGTTTAGCTGGAATAGTTAACAGCAAATGTTTATTTACTTAACACCCTGCAAGGACTTCATGCCCTTTCCCTTGAGAGTGAAACAAATCCAACATACCTTCGAACCCATTTTAAAAGTGATTATGAAGTCCTCAGTTTCTTCCACCTGCCTGTTTTCTCCCCAAAAAGAAATCTAACCTAAAGTTAGATGTCTAACTTATCTGTTGTCATAAGTGCCTGAACCTTGGAGGAAAAGAAGTGAACTAGTTTAGTTCATTTTTGTAGTTTAGTTTAAGTGCATCCACAGAAATAAATGAAAGTCTCAGAATTTTTATTTCAGGCAAGTTTTGTGACTTTATGCAAGCTGCATTAGATCATTTGAAAGAAGAGTAAAATCAATGGAAAACATTTTAATGTGACCCTGAAGACTGAGTGTTGAGCTCTTCATGGCAGCTATGTTCGATACTTACCTGTATCTACGTGGCCATGTGTAGTTCTCACATTTACAAATTAGCAAATTCCTAATACTGCTCTACATTGTTTTACTCAGGACTTCCCCTTCAGACCTTCTCATCCAAATGGCAAGCGTTGAACATCTTGAAATCTCTCCACTTCTACCAAACATACTCCTCATTGATCTTCAATCACTCACCACGACATTCCATCTACCTATTTTCTCTGATGTCTGTTAGGAGTTAAGCCTGAGTAGTATCAAGGAAGTGAGAGGGAAAGCTATTCAGATAATACTTTAATTTGCTTTCTTTTTTAATAGAGGAGAGTTTATGGAACATTATCCCATTATAGATATCAATTTGCTATTTATATAGGTGTCCTGAAAGCTAGATTTTATCTGGTTAGTAGTTGGTCCTATCGATTCAGGAATAACCTTCACTTCTGAAGTCCCAGGCCCCAGGAACAATCACCAAGGTCACCTTCCACAGTCTGACTGTGCTTTTGTTTGAAAAGAGATAGCCCTTCAATGCTGAGAAATCCAGTTTCCAGGAACTCCAGGCCTGGGCCAGCCACTGTCTTTCACGTAGCCCTGCAGAGAACAATTGTGTGAAGCATGGTGACCTCAGAAGCCCAAAACCTTGTAGGCTATTTATGAATGCAGCCAGCTCAGAAAAAGTCTCAGGATGAGGAAACCCTATCAGAGCCCGATTTAGCTGCCACTAGGCCTGTGTGAGCATCCTATGAGAAAAAACAAGGGTAAATATAGCAATAACCAGTTCAAAGGTAGAAGTCAGTCACATGTGCTTTGAGAGCAAAAAGTGAGAGATCTCCAGACAGTAGAAATCTGGGGGTGTTTGTCTCTGAGCTAGATGATCCTCTTGCATGAGGAAGGAAGAAATCTAGCCAGGGAATTTTCTCTGTATGTAAGAAAACACAGTGCATTCGGTATGAAAAAAATAATGGTGCTCTTCTTCAACATAGGATGTGCTGTGGTCATTTCCAGAGTAATCTAAATAGGTCAAACAATTTCTTTCTTAGCAGGTAAGCCATTTGGTTTAATGCAGCTTATTGTCTCATAGACGAGAATTAGCTCTATCTTCAAAATGCCCTTAGAGCCTTCAGTTTAATTTTCCTAATGTGATATATACATGATCATCATACTGATGGAGAAGGGTGAAGCTTCTGCCCTGCGGGCATTGCTCACCTAGTGAAAATGAATGAGAACCCCACCCCCACCCCCATAATGCAGCCATGCTTGCAGAAAGGAGCAAGAACCCTGCCTCTCTGATGTGACACCTCCTGTATTTCCCCCTTCCTCACAGACTATGTATTTCCCTTTCCAATGCACTCCATGCTCTTAAGATTTAGCGTTCCTTTGTAAAGTACCATATGCTTAGGTTAAGGCAGATGCTGATTAAATTCAAGAATCAGGAAACACATCTATTATTCACTCATACTGATCTGTCAGTGGGAAGGCACTAAGTAGCAGGTGCAGGTTGTGACAACAGACAAAGGGCAGGTAGGGAAAGTTCTGGGAATGCAAAATGCTGCAACTCCTAAAAAACAACAGAGCAGCAGTAAGCAGAGGCACCAAATCCCTACCATCCAGAACATACATTTGAATATCTCAATCTAGCCACTGGTATAATGGCTCCACCATATTCACAGTTAAATTTAAAATAATTTGTGTACATTTTAGTTGGAGTATATGAGTCATCCCCTAGGTAGCCAAAGATATTTAAGCTAATACAAATGCCATTCTCTAGGAAGACTATGAAACTTTGTGTTTTTTTCTCTGTTAAACTAAAGTAATGATCTAGTCTATCTTCATGTCCTCTGGAAAGGCTACATAATAATAGGCTATATAATAATAAGCACTACACAATGGAATATTATTCCACAATCAAAAAAGACAAATTTAATGCATTTGTGTTAACATGGATGGACCTAAAAGAAAGCATGCTAGCAGAAATAAGCTAGAAAGAGAAATACTGGGTGATCTCACCTATATGTGGGGTTTAGGGAAAACAAACAAAAGGACAAGAAAAATTTAAAACTAACTGTTAATAAAATGAAAGCATAGGGCAAGAGGAAGGAATGGGGGGCTAAATCTAGGGAGGGATGGGCACAGGAGATTAAGAGATGGTTCATGGGTGATAAAGTGATAGGAGAACCTGGGGTAGACAATGATGTAAAAATATATAATATATATATGTGCAATCAATTGAAAAATAAAATTAATGAAAATACTAAATAAAATAAGTGCTACAGATGTGATTTTTGAAGTTGTATTTTCTATCCAGCATTAGTGGGAGAATCTGTCCCTGACCCTTCTCATGGAGCTGGGGGTGGGCTCTCACCAGCTGGGGGTTTTACACACAATGAGAATGAGGGACGTGAGGCCTGGCCTTTCTGCTCTCAATCTTCGTTGACATGTAGTCCCTGCCAGGACAATGGAAGCATTTGTGAACATTATAATTCCTAATTCAACAATGACTCCTTAAAAACAAAGCTGGCCGTGGAGGAAGTGACATCACTTTAGCCTGAACAAGGGCCCAATTGTTTCATGGATGAAAGCTGCCTACCTTGAGGGAACATATACTATCAGAAAGTAATCCCACAGCAGGCTGAGGACAAGACTATGGTCTGAGGCATGGCAGGAAAACACGTCAATCTTTTTACCTTCTTTTTCATTCTGCATAATTATTCTGATTTAAAGTGACTAATGAAATGAGTGACTGATTATTTGGATATTTTGCCTATTTGTGACTCTAAGGAATGAGAAATGTATGCATTTTCTTAAAAGCCAAGGAGAAAGTTCAGAACTGCTAAAGTGGAAATAATAAAATGCACTTTCACAAAGTGATTTTTTTACCTAAGGGAATGTAGTTCAAGTCATATCAAGATTCTGACTGATGAGTTGATAGATATGTCTGAGATCCAGAAAGGAACATTAATTCAGGGGGGAAAATGTGTTTTGGAAAGGAAAGAGCTTTCTTTAAAAGGCACTGAAATACATGTTCAAAAAAAGTGTAAGCTTCTGGGGAATAGGAAAGGACAAGTCCTCTAACTAGGGCCAAGAATGGATATGAAGTATATATAGAGAGAGTGGTACAAATGAGAGATTTATAGACATAAATGAAAGGACAGTCTCCATCACAGGCTGAAGAAATCTGAGCAGCCACATTCTGATATAAAAGAAAAGCATAGCAGTCTAGTCGGCAGGAGTCTCTGAGTATTTAGAATGTTGACATCACAAGTTCTGCCTATAAATAAAGAATTAAATGTCAAATTCACCATTCTAGGCTCTGCTAAGAGTACTATTATTGCATCCCCAAACCCAGCATCTTAATTATAAGCTTGGGCTTGACGGCAAATACCAGGGTGTGTCAATATTGGCTGCAATTGGTAAGTGATATCTGAACACAGTAGAGGCATTTTAATACACTTAAATTGGTAAGTGATATCTGAACACAGTAGAGGCATTTTAATACACTTACCAAGACCCCTAGACTTAATGACTCTGAAGGTAGTTTTGATATAAACGACTTTCAACAAATGAATAACTTGCTGCAAATTTAAGTATAATCAGGATCCTACATCAATCTTTTATCACTATTCATCTAAGTCTATTGTCAGCTGCCCAAAGCATCTCCAAAGGGGAACTGCACGTATTGTATAACTTTTGTCCCAGAGGATATGACTGACTCTATTTAGAGAAGTTTACTTTTCTATGAGTCCCCAGTATTGCTCATGGGAAAATGACTTGCCCCTGATAATCATTTATTAAATGGATAAAAATGTAAATGTTTCCATTAACATAATTAAAAATGATTCTTGTTTCAGTGTCAGAAAACTTGCCATGTATTTCTGGTTACAATTAAATGTACCGTATGACACAGAGCACTGAATTTCCATATAGGTGGAGCTGAGTTCAGTTTCTGATCCTTGTTATTAGCTAGATGATCTCCAGGCAGGTCAATACAATTTTAGGGACTCCAGCAATCATCTGGTTTATTTCATAAACTTGTTGGGATGATTGTTTAATACATAAGAATATATGGTGTAAAATATATAGACCCATGTACATTTTAATAAATTTTAACAACCATGTCACCCTTCCAATGTGCTATCCTTATCATTTTTTTCCAGTCTATATTTACAAGACATTTTCCTTCCTCAGTCATAAACGACCACTAGAATTTAGTTACTGCAGACTCTTCAGCTAGGCTTTCACAGAATGAATATTATAGCTTTGAAAGTCATTTCTCTCATTATAGTGAAAGCTTCAATTTTGAAGAGAAACAATTTGTTTATTGTGTGAAAACAATGTAAAAATTATTGTTTGCAAGATTTTTTGTACCTAATTCTAGGATCTCTAAGAAAATGGAAAGAAGAGAAAGAATACATAGAGTTACCCTAAGCTTATGTCTTACCTCAACCCTCCCGCTTGGCAATCATCAAAGTTTGAAGCTGGTTTCTAAATTAAGAATGGAGTTTCCTAGAGGTTCTATATTTGGGAGAAGGAGATTTCCCTTGTCTAGGAATACACCCTTTCCGGTGCACCCTGCAGAAATCCCAATGGGAATTGTCCTAAAACCAAGTAAACAACCTCAAGTCTCTTGCTGTTATTTTAAATTTGAATTGAGATCATAGGTTTGGAAACTTATTTGATACATTAACAGGAGCAGGGAATTTCAATACTGTGTTTTGGTGAATAAAGCCCTGCCCTGGTGAATAAAGTCTCTGCTTTCCTTATCTTGTACTGTCTTTCGTTCTTGGACAGACTGTGTTATCAATGTTATTCTTTCTATCTCCCTGTTATAAACTCATTGAACAGACAGAGCTTATGTTTTCATTTTGAAGTCTCTTGAACTCAGCATGGGTTTGGCACAGATATATGCCTAATGAGTATCTGTTGAAGCCATAAATAAATTGGATGTGTGTACCTATGAGTGTGTGAATTTATATTCAAGCACAGAGTGAAATAAATTAACAGAAGATCAAACACACCTGTTTACATAAGTTATTGAATAACTTGAATCCAGTGGTAGCAATATGGCATAGTGATTAAGAGCACAGGAGGCTTGACATGTGGTAGCACGGGGTTCAGTGCCAGCTTCTTCCTTTGCCTGGCTATGTTAAGCAATTTACTAATCGAACCTTAATAGTTACAATTATTAAGTCTCCTGAGGCCTAATTGAGAGGTGGCTATGGTAGGGCACTGGAAAATGTTTGGAATAATTTTCAAAGAAAGAACTTTAACCACTAGAACACTGTATCCTTTTGTGTTAGGTAGTTTTCCTTTAAACAATTTTTTTCATTTAATCTTATCTAAGTTAGGTTTTTCCTTCTGGTGAATTATTCCATTTCCAGTTCTGTCTAATGGATGACTTTTTTTCTCTCTTTATGATAAATTAAACCGGGCATCTGAATGCCAGGATCACTCTAACTACCTCTGGAAATTGCCTCATTGATTTCTGAGATGATAGGGGCCATGTAATGCACCTATAAATACATTCATTAAGTCACAAATGCTCATGGCAGCACAGGAAATCTCAGTATAATGCCCAGGCTTTTTCCCCAAGGTACCCGGCTGGGATCCATTATCATGAGTACAGCTGGAGCTGGAATTATGAATCAGAAGACAACTTTCCAGTTCCTCATCCTTTCTGAATTCGTTGAATGGGCAGTTGTTTAGGCTAATATGATGTCAGAACTAAGACTATTTGCATAAAAAGAGAGCAGAATATATCCTCTAGTGCCAGGTATTTCATTTCAAGTCACTTCACTGTGACTTGTGGGTGTTCTACTCATATCATCTTCACAGTTGATTAGTCCAAGAAAACAACCAGGATATCTGGATGCCAGTTAGTTTACAACATATAAGTTTGCTCTCAGGTGCCTGTACCATAACAGAGATAGTTCTTCCGATAAAAGATTGGAGTAGAGACAACCTTCATATCATTGTATCACAAGTCTGGTACATCTATTTTTTGTGGGATTATACCCAGCACTGAAAATGAAACAGTTAAACCCTGAACTTGTTTGGGCGCTCAATGACAAATTCATCATGTTGTTCATGATATGGTCTATCCCCCTCTTTTTCCATACTGGCCATATTCCTCTTTTGGGTTTTATTAATTTTACTGAGGCAATTTCAATTTGTTTCTCCCCAAGTCCTCTGGGATCTCCAGTCTTACAGGCTAGGTGTTTAGATAAAATATTTTGCTGTGTTGTGGAAGAACAAACAATAACATTAGAGAAGATACTAGGCTCCATGACCTGACAAACTCCTGACTGCCCTCTTGTTCTTTATAGCACCCTCCAGTTTGACTTACTCATGGAGGGCTAGGTGGAAGCTATAGCTTTCTGCTTTAACCAAAATGAATTTAACAAGAAGCACAACTCATACGCCAAGGGGAAGTCATCTGATCCAAATACAAAATACTTTTCTAATACCTTGTATTTATTTTTATGTGCCTATTTGAAATTTTAAATCATCCAACAGACACAGGAATTACTACGTATCATCATGGATAGCTTTACACTTGGGAACAGTACTGGTACTCAAGAGCTGGCTACCTGCATCTTAAATTCCTCTTTTCACTTTCTTAAATTATCTTTCCTTTGTTCCTGACTTTTGTGAAAAGTCAAGGTAGAGAAGCAAAATGAGCCGGGACCTGTTCAGATCAGAAGCATATAGGAAGGAAAAATAAAATCTCCTGCATAGGGCTTATTCAAATCTCTTTAATGGCACACTAATTATATATGACCCTGACTACAGCTTTGGTGTCACTTTCTTTAGAAAAATTATCAAGCGTTTATCCCTGGGGTTTATGTTGTTTCTCTTGGAGAGAATCCACCAAGTGTCTGCAGTAACTCAAAGACTACTCCCCTTGAACCTGCCTTACAATGAGCCAGAGCTTGTCATTAACTGCAGGTAGTAACTCAGCAATTACAGTGAATCAAAACCTTGGCTAGAGAGGTTTTTAGTCCTCCTTCTTTCCCCACCCCCCCCTTGAAGTTCTGTGCTCCTTCTATTTTTTTTTTTAAGCAGTAGAATTTTATTTGAGAAGTGACTTGACAAGAAGTTTTACTAATCATTTGATTTTTTAAATACTATTTATTTTGCTCTTTAGATCACAACCTCAGTAAGTGGTTTTTGGGCTACCTCCCCTTCCCTCCTCCCTCTGGTGCCCCTTCCATTCTCTCAAACCCCACTCTTTGTTGTTTACTAGTTGCTGTTTACTAGTGTTAAGTCCTTTCTTTCCTGTGCCAGTGTCCTTTCACTGGGTGAGGAACTGTGTTGTGGGAACCAGGCGAACCTTGCTGATAGGTTTCCAGTCTTAAGTTTGCCTTGGGCCTCCAGTCTGTATTTATTTGTGATCTGTCCATGTTTTTTTGCTGCAGGCCATCTTCTCCAATCCCATCGCTGCTGTTTTGCTCTTTACCTTATGGCTCTGGTGTCAGATTTAGGGGGTCTCGGCCCCCAGCCAGTGTCGGTGAAGAAGTTTCTCTGTGAATACAAGCATCTGTGAATGGCTTTTGTAGATCATCTCCTCTGCCTCAGTTTGCAGCTTTGCTGTGAGGCCTATTACCCCATCTTTGGTCTTCTCCTCTCCCGTAGTGTGGGGAGGGGGCATTGCTCTCCTGTAAGGCATCTCCAAAATGAGGTCCTGGATCTTCCGGCCGGTTGAGCACAGAGGTGCACATCGTTACATCATGTCTCTACAGTTGTTTCTCTTGTCTTGCATGCACTGGTTCACTCAGTTGTCCATCTGCTGTTTCCAGCTCATGCTTGTGGGCTGGATTTTTGCATGATCCCTCACCCATTCTACGATGGAGTTTGTGTTGCGCATGTTCTTGATCCTCTGAAGTTTAGCTGGAGGGAGAGTGAAATGGAAGGGGCTTCCTCCCTCCCTCCCACCCCCTCCGCTTGCCCCGTGCTGGTACCTCCCTGCACAGGGGCAGGGACCCAGATGACTGAGCATGCGCCCTTCCATGCTCCCCTTGGGTTAGGAGCAGAGGGCAACACAGCTCTGCCGATCCGGGCTGCAGATGGCTGCCCTTTGCAGCAGTCACCTGCTGTGGGTGGGGCCACAAGACCTCTCACCCCATCCCCCCTCTAGGGCTCACCCAGCTCTGGGGACTTGCCCAGGAACCTTGATCCTCTTTGCTCCCTACTGGCAAGGGAGCTCGGTCAACTAGGGACCCGGGAGCTCAGGCAGCTTTCAGGTCTGTGCTCTTCTATTAATGTTCATTTTAATCTTCTGTATTAGAATTATGTCTAAAGTTTATCTGTTTATCAATTCTGTTATGAGTATATATATATATATATATATATACACATATATATACATATATGTGTTGTGTTATATATATGTCAATTCTGCTATGTGCACATTATATATATATATTTTAAAGTATATTTAGAGAAGACAACCTACTTCTTCAAATAGAACAAAAATTAATTTCTTTCAGCTTTTGCCCTCTGCTGCTCAGAAAACCTCCATACCATTCAGTAGCTTCCCATGTCTTTCCTACTACTTAGAGTTTACAGTGAGACTGCTTAATTGTTTTGTATCTTTTGGGAGTTCATTTGACTCCCATAATACAAATGTGAATAATTTCAGAAAGTAGAATTTTTCTTGAGCACTGAACAGTAAAATGGTTCATAATGACACAATTTGAATAAAATATTTTCTAAAGTATATTATGAACTTCATCTCTACCTAGACAAGATTAGCATATTTTTAACTTTTAAGAGCTTGAGTAATCATCATGGCTGTAGGCTATCTTTCTCTGCCATAGGACATAATGGCTATGTGCACTGTTGAGCTATTTGTGACTAACGCCCTCTGTTTACTGTCCATAAGAGAAGAACAAGGTCAGTGGACAAGCCAAAATGTGAAATACAATTATTTGGGAGTTGCAGAGAAATGCAATTTGGATGACATAGATTCAGGCAAAACCTAAAATATGGCCTGAGGAGGGTTCACCATTGGAGAATTCTTAGAGAGGAAGAAAGAAAGATGAGACCATAGAGGATAAAGCAATGGTGAGATCATGGAATCACAAGACCAAATATACAAGTTGAAGGATCACAACGTATAAGAAGATAAAAGTTTTCTTCGTCAGTCTTTTCACACAGGATATTCTAGTTCTCACTGGCTTATTGGAATGTTAGCAGTTTGGCCCAGTTCAAGGGGCAGATCCCACTTCAAGAGTGTATAGTAAAGTTGAAATCGGGTCTCACCTATGTAGAGTGGTTGCCAGTCAAAAGCAGTTCAGCAAAAGGGTTTTATTTACAAGGAAATCAACGAGGGAAAACAAAAAGTCCTTAAAGCCACGAGTGGCAGTTATCTTACCCCTGTCACCATTTTCAGTCCCAAGGTCCCAAAGACACATGTCCAAGATGGTGCCCCCTTGCCCTTTCAAACCTGAGGCAGGCACCCTGGCAAAGTCCAGTCTTTTTCCAGCATCTTCTCTTTGCTTCATCTCCAGTGTTCCGAGCTGCTCCACTTTTCCAAGTCTCTTTAAATTTATTCCACAATTTCTGATGTACAGATCAACTTTCCAAATCCCTGGCCATCTCCACTCACTATGGCACCTTGCTGCAGTACCACATTCTCCATCCACATCTGCTGGCCACCCTGACCCCTTGCTACCACCAACACTCTCTTCCAGGGTACTTCCCCTGGCCAGGCCCATTGGCCTGTTCTCTCAGTCCACCATTCTTGTGCCCCTACTTCCTTCTCCTCTTTCTCCCTTTTATCCCCCATTTTCCCGCTTCCATTTTCTCTTGTGGGATCTTTCAACCTTCACCCATCAGGGTATATTGGTGTCAATACAATTTTTAATTGCATCTCTACTCTATATCAAAGTGACGTTTCCAGTGGTGGGTTCTCATACTCTGTTTCAACGTGGCACCAGTGATGTCAGCTTTTCACACCTCTATAGCAATGATCTCATGCTTCTGGATTTTCACAAACTTTTCTTCTAACTTTTGTCAATTCTTTTTTTATTATTTTGCTGTTTGCTTTCACCTCTTCACATGTTCTGGACATTGCAAAGGGTCCCCAACTAATAAAATAAATAAATTCAGGTATATGAACATTAAGGTACATACTTTGACTATTCTCCATTAAGATCATTAGATTCTGTTGATTTACATACAACTATAGTATCCACTGCTCTGACACTGAAAGGAATCTTCCAAATTAACTGGTCAAAATGGTGAGGCTGAATTTGTTTTATCATGTTCACTTAAATGAGTAGAGCATAAAAAGTAGAAAAACAAATGAGTGTTACTGTAGCAGTAAATACAGATGGGCTCAATTGAAATGTTATGCTTGCTTTATACTTCTTACTAAGAGCTGAGGTAGAAATTATTATGCTAAAAATGCAGATTCTTGGATATGCTTCAAGGTCTGTGGATCAGAATTTCCAAGGTAAAGCTATGGATTTTTAAATAAGCAACCAAGGCAATTCTGATTAAAAAAAATATTTTGGTCCATACTCTGCAAAATTAAATATTAATTTTCTTTATAATGATTATTAACGTACTGAAGAAATGAGAAATGATGGTTACAATACAATTCCAACTAATGGATGGAATTTCTTTATAGTCCTATTTTATTGTGAATTTTAGAAAAGTTTTGTGAAAAAGAAAATCTCAGGTTCAAAATAATTTTAGAAAAACGTTTTTACTCACATGACACTAAATGGACAGGAGAGTATCTGCTAACTTTGAAAAATGAAAACCATTTGAATATATGAATTTTTCCAGGAAGAAAGTTGATGAGTAAATTTCATTCCCATTTTAGCCTACAGAGACTAAAGAACTTGTACTTATTCGTTTAGAAAAGTCTTTCTTGTCCTGAGTTGCTCAGGGATTATCTCAGCTACACAGAAGTGGGATCCCGAAGACAGGTGTATCTGGTTCCAGATCTAGTCACTTTAAATGCTTCCTTTCAGGAGGGTATGTGTGTGTGTGGGTGAATGCCTGGTATTTCAATGATGTGAAATTATATATAAATACATTTATTTATATATACACATATATATTCACATATATATGTATATATATTATATATATATTTACATATATATTACATATATATTTACATATATATTACATATATATTTACATATATATCTATAATATATATAAATACATTTAAAAATAAATGCATAAATACATAAATAGATAAATACTTCCTTTCCTTTTTCTGTGGAACCCACCTGCATTTGCCACAGGGCGGTCCTTCTCCAGGACTCTCATCATTCTTTACTGATTTTATTCACCATCTCACAGGTCAGTTTATCTTAAGAATCTAATTACAAACAACCAAGTGCTTTCCTTAGTGTGCATCTGGATCTTTGTCCTATTTGACCCCTTCTTGTTTGAGCTACTGTTAACATATTTTCTGCAAATTACCAGGTAGCAACCACAGCAGACATATTAAATGGGGCAGCACACGTCTCCGTTGCCTTTTGCCTTTCTCTTCTGCTTATCTGGAACAGGCATCTGAACCAGCTAGGAAATTTAAACTGCCATCTGAGTGAAGCCAACTCAATTTCTGCCCAGCAACAGGAAGTGGGATCTCCTGCCAATGGCAATGTTTGTTTATCTCACTCAAATGCCTACTCATTTACAAGACCAGCCAGTCCTCTTAGTTGAGTCATTATTATTATTTTTTCTACATGTTTCTCTTATTCATCGAAGAGTGGCTTTCTTAAAAAAAGTAAGCCGCCTCCCCCCAAGACATAGGTACAATTTAGTAATGTTCTGTATCTATAACAGGTGTCTGCTTTCTCAAACTCCTACATAAATACTAGGAACAGCTAATGGGTAACAGAAAAAGTGGGAATTGTTACTATAGGATCATTTGGTGGCAAGAAAGAGTTAGACAGTCAGAAGGCCTGGGAGACTACTACTGCTTTTGTTCTAGTTCAGGTCAGTTGATGGTTTTTTAGGTATCAATTGCCACATGCTTGACCAGAGGCTAGAGCTATCAAGGTGGTAAAGAAATAGTACTTGCCTTACAAAGTTCAGCATTGCTTAAGAAGACAGAAGCATGTGAATAGGAAGATGGTTGCCGTTTTTATATGTGCTAGGGACCCTCTCAGGGATGAAGCATAGAAACAGCTGGTATCATTGAAGATAAAGAAAATAACTGGGGCATCTAGTTGATTTTGGGTTTTCTTCTCACATCACCACCCAGAGTTACATCAGTTGGATGGTGTCTCTAGGAAAAAAAAAAAGAGATGCACATGTGGTAGTTAAATTGCTGAAGGGCTTGAGGCCTTTGCCATCTAGAGTTTCTCCCACAAAGAGACTGAGTACATCAATCTATCATTGAAATCTGCAATTGACATGCTAACTCCTTGAGGAATTAAGAATTAATCTCTTCCAGAGATCTTAAGATTTGAAACTCTTGCTGAAATCAGAACTGACTCCAGAGAAAAATATTCCTGGGAATAAACATCATACCCTAAAAAGAGGACAAATGAATAAATCTAAATCCAAACTAAAGAGTTCCTCTGAAATTTGTTAGATTAACTGACCTCCAGAGAGATTTTCTTCCTGAAGTGTACTGTGACCATTGCTTCAAACGTTTTCTGTTCAGATGTGGCCAGAATTATATTATTAAACTAATTGGATTCATTTTAATGACTTTTAAATGTAACTGGATAAGTAAATAAAATCAATAAAGAATAGTTGACATTGTATTGGTAACATAATATGAAATGAAACAACTTTTTGAGTAATGCTTTTATAATACAACAAGAAATTTCTGTCAATTCAATACTCTCCTTTTTGTGTCAAAATAAAACATGGTGTATTAAGCCCACACCACCTTCCTTTATCAATCTTCCTTTCTTTATTGACCATTTTCATATAATATATGAAATAATTCCAGATGATGGGTTTGGGTCTGAGGGTAGCATGCAGATGTGGATAGTCCTAGGCTACTGCTGCCCTTGCTAGTGACCAAGGCAGTAGGGAGAGAGAGGATACAGCTTCTCTGCTATGAAAGAGTGAGAGATTGAGTAATTTAGGAAGTGAATGTGGGAAGTGACTACCTGACTAAAGATTATGTGCAGAAATTCCAATGAACTAGGACTTCCAGTGTTTAAGTAGAAAGGAATCCGATGTGATTAGGTCTACATTTTCTATCAAGGAAAAGAGAATAAAATATGTTATAACCTCAAACATTTCAAAATAATTTTGGTATAATATGATTAGCCAGCAGGTCCCATTTCATCAGATTGAAATACAAAGTCTAGGGGCATTTCATCTGATATTTAATGATTCTTACTTCCCTACTTTCCCAAAAGAGCAGGCATCTTGTAGAATTTCTCTTCTGAAGTTTCCTTGGGCCAGCCTTGATAAAATTTTATTTAATTTATTATTTTTTTTCCTCAATGACAATTTGGCTTGTTTCAGAACAAAGAGAATCTTCTCTAGGCATGATTAACCCTCACTTTCCAAAAACCGATTTTAACAAGATTCCTTTCTGATAACTTTCTACAAACAAAACAGCAGAGCAATTTTAAACTGTTCTTTTTTGATAGCTTGTCTACTTGTCAAGGTCAAAGGGAGGGACTAGAGAAGAGGATACACTATACAAAAGCTTGTGCTTTTAATGATAAGTCAGTATGCATCCCAGAGTGGTGCTGTTGTGAAGGTGGCAGTGGCAGGTGAGAAGGTAGCAAATAACCTGGGGGCAGTTTCCAGGACATGTGTTCCCTCTCCCCTGAACTGCTCTAGTCAGTGATATTAGCAAAAAGGAAGTGCATAAATGGTGCAATGTGAGCTTTATACACTGGAATTATTTATGAAAGTATAAGTGATAAACTCAGGCTCCAATTGTTTTACCTATGACTGTCATATACTTTATCATATCATACACATCTCTAGCAATTCCTGTGCTATCCTACAACTAATACAAAGAGGAAAATTTGCTCAGAAAAATAAGTCATCATTGCATGTTTTGGGCCTTTTGGGGTATGGAAGATAAGATTTCTCAATATATTCAAATAGTGTATTGCTTTGGAGAATAAAATATATACATGTGTCAGATTTAAAAATCTAAATTCTGTAATTATCTTTCATTTTACTTGGATGTTGATCATGACATTCAACTACATTAAAACTAACAGCACCCCAAATCTAGAATGGAAAAGAAGGGGATCCTTCTGGGAGAAAAATAATTTTGCTGAGTCAGGGAGATGGTCTGGGGGTGCTTTCTCTACACACTTCCTAGAATGTGCATTCTCTTCTCCCTGCTTCGTTCTCCATTACATTCTTCATCCCTCTGTCTCCCTCTCTCTCACACACTTGCACTTTCTTTTCACAAACTGAAGAAAACATCACTGAGGTTTGAGATGCCATGACACAGATTGTTGACCACAGTAAATTGTCTCTGCTGCAGGAAAGGCATTGAGAGACTAGCTTTCTAAAAGTTAGGACATCGTGAGGAAGTAAGCTGGAACAATCTGTTGGGTTGAGTCACACAAAGGGTCAGAGAGATTTTCTGCAGGTTGAGAGCAGGCCATTTGCCATGCAGGATAGGAGCCAGAGGTCAGTCCAGGTGCTGGGAGCCTTGGGTGGTTTATTACTCTTCCTTAAAGAATGTGGATTGTTAAGCATTGGGAGCATGAGAGCCCTGAAGGCGAGGAGATCTGCCCTGCCTCCTCTTTACATGGGTCCTGATCCCAGATGATCATCACACAAGTCTTTCACCTACTGCCTTTTCCTAAGTAGGGAAGGAATAATTTCTCTCCCTTTTATGACCTAGAAGAATGTAGTTAAGTGTTCTCAGCCAGTTTTAGGTTTATCAGTAAGCATGTTTTCTCAATATAAGAATATCATCTGTATTCTCAGAGTAAGAATGAGGTCTCCCACTTTTGATGGCATGGGATGTCTCCCCTTCTCTGATGCCTCAGTTCCTAAAAATGCAGGATAACTGTTTCTGGTCCACTCAATTATTCTTGAGTATTTACAGCTGTGAAGTCTCTATATGTATGTTATTAAATTATGTCTTTTTAAAATTTTATTTTTAATTGATTACACATATCTAAATCTATATCTATATTTATATTACATCATTGTCTACCCCAAGGTTCTCCCACCACCTTATCACCTGTGATCCATCTTAATCTCTTGTGCCCTCACCCTCCCCTGATTTTACCATCCTCCCCCTCTCTTGCTCTATGCTTCAGTTCTGTTGGCAGTTTTAAAGTTTTCTTGTTTTCCCTATATTCCTCATATAGGTGAGACCATTCAATATTTCTCTTTTTCTTTTCTTTCTGGCTTATTTTCACTAACATGATTCCTTCTAGCTCCAACCATGTTGTTGCAAATAACATAAGTTTGTCTTTTTTTTTTTTTGACTGATGAATTACATTCCATTGTGCACTTATACAACAGCTTTCTGACCCATTAATCTGTTTTGGGACATGTGGGTTGTTTCCATATCCTGGCTATTGTAAATAGTGCCACAGTAAACATCTGAATATAGGTGTCCTTTTGAAAGAGTGCTTTTGTAACCTTTGGGTAGATTCCTAGAAGTGGAATTTCTATCTGGATTGAATGGTAGTTCCATTTCTACTAGTTTGAGGGTCCCCCCCCCACAGCTTTCCATAGTGGCTGGACCAGTTTGCATTCCCAACATCAATGTAAAAGTATTCCTTTCTCTCCACATTCATGCCAGCATCTATCGTCTTTTTTTTTTTTTTTAATATGGGCAATTCTTAAAATTTTGTGTTCTATTTTAACCCATCTGTACATGGTGGCAAGGAAGGAGTGGTACAGTGTTCATTCCGAGCAGACACTCTTCTTCATAGATAAGTTCTTGATGTCACTTTTCCTGAAGTATATTGTATCCCAAGTCCCCCTGATATGCTTCCCTAATTGGCATACATCTTTATCCAATTCTAGAACTGAATTCATTTGAAAATACTGGTAAGATAGCCTCGGAGAGTTTTCTGGATTCTATATTACCTATTGTTGCATCTCTTTGATTGTAAGAGACAATTCTTCTGTCTCATTCTTCTACTAACAGTTAAAGCAATATGTGTTGCCAATTTTAGAAGCCATCCAGAAAATTTCAGTGTTTATTCCTCTTCTCACAGTGCACTTTCCTTTAGACTTCTGACTTTGAAACTTTTCAACTATCCTTGTACTCCTTCCAGTGTCTGTTATGGTAATTTTCATACCCATCAAAACAACACCAGGTACTTATGAGAACATCTAGTTTCTAGAAGAAAATAACTTACTTTCCTGCAAACATATGCAACAAAGCCTTGATAGAATTGTTTCTGTAGTTACAGACTGATTTTATTTTGATTGCAGCCCTGTTACTCCAATTGTCTTTGTTTTGTGTATGATCATAAATAAA
Organism: Uropsilus gracilis; assembly: GCA_004024945.1. NCBI lineage: Eukaryota > Metazoa > Chordata > Mammalia > Eulipotyphla > Talpidae > Uropsilus > Uropsilus gracilis. The sequence continues at coordinate 62,889 of PVHY01001615.1, read as the reverse complement.
AACATCCAGGGTGGGGACTCCACTCATGTTTTCCAAGATGGCTTTTTAAAAGTGTCTTCATCTTCTAACACAAAATACTACACACAAGAGAAAAATGATTTCTTTTTCTAACTATATTCGTTCTGAGGAAGCCCATCTCCTCTGCTAATGTTTGAGGGTGTATGTTTATTTATAAGTTACAAATTAGAGGAGGATACAGAATATTTGCAAGGAAGTTTAAGTGCCATCATTTGGTCCCCATGTACTTTCTTATCTCTATCTGGTATCATTAATTCTTTTCTGTTGGGTTTCAAAATTGATGTACAGATGTCATATTTCTGTCAGAGTGAACATCCCTCCAGGAAAATCCTTGATATCAACTTCACGGACCCCTCTAATAAAATCAATAGCCAAGTGAATCACAGCATACCTGTGGCACCAGGTTAACAAAACAGGAAGTTGTTCCAATTGTGGTTCAGCTGGCTTAACTTACATACTTCCTCTGCAAGTGGACAGAGATGAAGCTTTTCTTGTTGACAGGTCAGGCAGTTGTGTGATAAAGTACATTTGTGAAGACATTTTCATCACAAACTGACAGCTTCATTTTCACTCCCATATATAAATAAGAACAAAAATCTTGGAATATTTTCCATTGGCGATGGAAGATTCTAGGCTTATAAACTATAGAAGTGGTTTGAGGTCAGGTACCATAGAAGAAATGCCCCAAACTTCTTTCTCATCTCCTAGAAGTCTGAATATGAAAAGTTCAATAATGCCAATAATCTGAGGACATTGAAAGACATTAGAATCATCAAAGCAGTTTTTAATGTTGCATTGCCTTCCTTCCCTCAGGCAAACTGGAATTGCTAATCCCAGCCCAAGCATTTCCACATTATCAAACTCTCTGGTATTTTAGTTCTAATGCTTTGAAATTCTAAAAACATTTACATAAACCTCAAGTTTGGAGTACAGAGAGCATCACAATCTGTAATCAATTCCGTTGAAGTCAGGTCTAGTTGTACTAATACCGTGACCCTCAAAACTTAACACTAAGCTTTCCATGTATTTTTGTGTGGTCATGATCCTTTTCACTGTTTTGCATACTACAGAAGATTATACCATAACCACATAACATAAAAAGGAATTTGAATTTCGGTACATGATACAGTAACTTTGTCCTTCTGACAGCTGATTTTTAATTTGCATGTAGAAAACTTGGATTACCTGGAATCTTCTAGGTTCCTTGGAAATAGATAAGTGCAAAAGGGTATTTGTCAGTAATAAGTTGACTCTCCTTAGATTCTCTCTCTAGCCAATACTAAATGAAAAATCCTGGTACCCATGTGTTTCTAGCTTTAAAATCCATTTAGAAAATGGATCGATGGATATAAGGCTTCATTGAGTCATTATCAAAAATGGAAAGAATTCATATTTTGCAGTAATATTTGCATTGTTTTTGAAAGAGGGAAGAGTTTGGTATGAAGGGCAAGCCCACATTTAGTGTTATTTACAGTGTAGGGGATTTGCTCTTCTCAGACTGTGTGTGTGTGTGTGTGTGTGTGTGTGTGTGTGTGTGTGTCTTAGTCTTGGAAGTCATGGCAGATAGAAGCTAGGCTAGAACTTCTCAGCCTTTGCTCAGAAGAAGAATGTAGAATATTCAGAGAAAGTTTGTCATGGAGACTTGTCTTGTGTCTGGAACCCCAAAGCTCTAGAACTAGAAGATCAAGGAGTTTCTATTTGAATTGAATTTGATCCTAGAATGATATGTGTCTTTGTTGTCCTCACTCCCTGCATATGTGAGGGCAGTAGAAGAGTAGAAGTTTTACTATCACTATTCCCAGACTCTCAAAAATACAAGACAGGGTAACACACGTTCCTTCCAACACAGTATAGAAACATTAGCAAAACAGAATACTGGTTTACATGCATTCTACTAAAATGCTTACGCCCAAGGGTTCTCTGTTTGTGGTCTTGCACAAAATGGCTATGTAGTTGAATGTGAAAGTCAAAAAAAGGTTAGTGGTGGTCAAGAATTCTCTGGGGGACAGAAAACAGCATAAAGTTGGATGGGATTCAATCAGGTCTGAATATTCTTATCTGAGAAGGTGAATAGTGAAAAGTAAGCACGGACAAATAAAAAGTAGGAATTTGATTATGTTTAAATGGGTCCTAATGGTGAAATGCCTCAATAGTGTTTAGTCTCACTTAAAAGTGTTTTCTCATAAAACTTCAAATCATCCCTCCTTAACACGAGCAGAAATAACACATTTGCCAACTCGTGCCCATGAGGGATTCAGGTTGAGTCTAAAAGATAAATCAAATCAGTTTTCTAATTTTTAGATTTTTGACCAAGGCTCAATATTTTAAAAATATGTTTGTTCTTGTCTTGTAGAATCTGTTAACACCATGGCTAGTGACTGGATGATTTGAGTAAAAATTATTCTGCCCTTTCTGTCCTTAATTTCATCCCAGGGTAGACTAAGCATGTACTTACACAGCTTCTAGGTTTCACTGTAGGAAGTGGGTACATTTTAGAGGAGAGTGAAGTTCATGTCTAATTTTTTTAATAGGTTGTAAACAGCTTTGGGATATTTCAGGATGAAAGACTGCATTTAAAGGTAAGATTATTATAAAGAGTGGTAATAACAGTAATAACAGTAATTAGTGTTTAATAAAGTACAAACAAAGGAAATGAGAAAATGTGTCTTTAATAACATAATATGAACACAACAAACCAAACAAAATAATAAGTGAAACCAGCTTTTTGTCTCTTTGGAATTGGCAATAACATGTTCATTCAATATATTTAGGTCTTTGCAGGAGAATATTTGAAAGCTATTTTATTTGACAGGGAATCTTAAAAATAATCAAATAGCTCCCTATTCCTCAGTACTTTGAATCTAACTTCAGCATTTGCTAAAAGGAAATAACTTGGATAGACTATGAAACCTACATGCTGTCAGTTGCCAAGACAGAAAAAATACTTCTGTTCTTCTAACCATTCTTCTTCTCCTTATTGGAAAATAAAAGAAGCTGCTAGGTCAAAAAGGACTCTACAGGCACATGATAGTACCTAATCATCTTCTCTTGCAGGTACTTTTAATTAATGTGGGATGTGGGAAATGTAGATTCTCTTTGGCGATAGCAGATAGGGAACTAGCTAAGAGCTTCTAAATCTACAGGTGTGTCCAGAAGACAATGTTGGTACCCAGTTATTTATATTCTCAAAGGCAGAAACTGCCCTATAGAAATATTCTCAAATGATGATAAAGATAAGTTAATAATAACAATGTGTGTTTACCATAAATTAAGGGGCCTTTCCAACCCCCAGTTTCCTCCTTCTGACATATCTGTCTTCAAGTGTGTGTATGTGTGTGTGTGTGTGTGTGTGTGTGTGTGTGTGTATTTGTGGTTTCTTTCAATTATGTGACAGATGGACATTACCCACAGGAAATGCAAGGCGTGAGTGTCTGGAGGTGGTTGTGTTGCCTTTAGACAGAGCAAACCTTTGAGAAGCAGGAACCTCTTCCAGGAAATAGGGAACTGGGAACGCCCTGCTTCTTTGTTAGTCTGTTTGTCAAGGGCTGTCCTTGACACAGCTAGGGATTGGGATTTTCTTCATGGAGAAAGGAGTAGAATTTAAACAAAGCAAGGCATGATTTGTTGTATGTTCCAGAAAAAAAGAAACTGTACTTTCTTTTTCAGTGGATGGTTTAGCTCACTGCTGATTACATGAAAGTGTTGATGTAAATTTGCTGTGTTGATAGTCTTGGGGATTTTTCCCTCTGCCTTAGATGGTTGTTCCTATGACAGAGATTGGAGGAAACTACTTACCAAGAGACCAACTAGCAATACATCTGTTATATTACAAATTAACAAATACATTCAGAGGGTTCTAGAGTCCCACATTAAGATAGTGTTTAGTTACTACCCTTTTCCATTTATCCTGGAGGGCTTGGTTATGAAAGAAGGACATCAACAAAAAGTCAGTCACTCATATCTCTCTCATATGCTCAATGACCCTTCTTCTAAAGAAAGCACTGACTGGACGCAGCTCTGGCCAGCAGGGATTGCCTGTTCATTCTTGAGTCCTCACAGGGAATGCAACATGTTCTGCAACCCTCCTGTAAACAAAAAATAACGAACTTCCCCCTGAGTGTTTAATGAATGGAGGGAAGTAACCTACTTACCTTCCTGTATATTTTGCTGTATAATGTGTATAATCCTTTCATGTAGTGGGAGTCTTCAGTGGGGATTGCATTTATGTAAAAGTTGGAAGGGAAAATAAACAGGTAGATACACATTTTAAAGCTATGGCTCCAGGTCGCTCTGTGATGTCACGTTTATTCACAGTGTACTTTTCAGTGCGAGCAGCTCTCTCTTGGGTAGCATTTCCTTTGTGCATTGCAACAAGGCCGGGCAGGGTGATTGTTGTGTGTTGTGTTACTGACATTCCCATTTCCTGTTTTAGTAAGTGGTGACTTGGAGGTCCAGGTGACCCTGGAGATGGAGGTACTCAGGGTCCCAAAGCTGGTAGGGGCTGATATTAAAATAAGGACCCAGGATATCAGCTTCCACTCCTCTTTTCATTTTGTAATTGTTATACAATGTTGGTCATGTGTGCAGGGTTGTATTGTACTCCTTATTCCCTTCCCCACCCCTCCTTTACTCATTCCCCCTACACTCAGTGGTTTCTGGCTTCTCATTCTTTTATATGCCATCTCTACCTAGCAGCATGGAATATTGACCTACATAGAAACAGCTTTTTACAAACAAACAACCAGATCCCTTCTTACATTTCTCTTTCCTCTATGCAGGAACACTCTAACTTCATCACAGGGCTGACACCCTCTTCTCTTTTATGTCACAATGTTACCTCTTGAGAAGACTTTTGTCACCTTTCTCTCAGAGCTAGCCTCATTCCCCTAGCCCCACCCAGTTATGTTTTATCACATCATCCTGTTTATTTCTTTTATGGTAGTTATTATATTTGTATAATTACCTACATGTGTTATCTCTCCCCTCTGTGACATAGCAGGTTTCAGGAGAGAGGAAGCTTGGGAATCCTGCTCGTGGCTGTGCCCTCAACATGCACAGCAGTGTCAGCACATAGTAGGTACTCAGTAAAGACATTGATGAGGCAAAGAGGTCAAACACTACTCAGAATGACAAAAAGGGAAGGAAAAATTTCCTAGATTTAAGTCTATCATATGTCATAGTTAGCTATATCAGCACTCTACTAGAGTCCAAATAAAAAATGATGTAGAATCATACACAATTTTTAAGCAAGTTAATAATGGTCTTATCTTAAGCATTTCAATAAATGCTTGTCTCTCAGGGGAGAATGCAGCAAGGTGCATAATTATTAGGCTTGGTTCAGCTTCTATGCCTTTGTACATGCTGTTCCTTCTGCTCGGAATGTTGTTTCTCACACTCTCCTTCCATCTCCAATGTCAGTCACCAGAACAGTCTTCCTTGACCACACTAGAGCCTCCCCTGACCCAAATAATTTCCTATCATTTTGTTGTCCTCCATTGTCTTCATATCACTACCACTTTGAACATTTCTCAAATATGTATTTCTTTGATCTATCTATCTATCTATCTATCTATCTATCTATCTATCTGTCTGTCTGTCTGTCTGTCTGTCTGTCTGTCTGTCTGTCTGTCTGTCTGTCTGTCTGTCTGTCTGTCTGTCTGAATGTCTGTCTGTCTGTCTCTGTCTGTCTGTCTGTCTGCCTATCTTTCCATTCATCCTATTTTAGCTATGAGACACCAAACTCTATGAGAACAGGGAACATAATGTTTTTATTATGAATTCTCCCAGAACTTTGAACAAAATAATTGGTTATTAAATAGTCAGTGAATCAAACTGATGACTGAATGGGAGAAACTAAGTTCTTGGGAAAGGGTGATTATGTGAACAGGTATTACTGACTTGGTTTCTAGTGACATGATTCTCTGAAAAGAAGGAATGCTGAGGTGCTACAGGAAAGACTGACTGGACTGAAGAGAAAAGCAGGAAGGCACATATTCATACCCCAGTTTTGCCACAGTTTGGGTCCACACCATTGGTGGAACCCCTCAACCTCTCTAAGCATCCTTTCAGCATGAAATACAAGCTACTACTACCCTGTAGGATTGTTAGATTACATGAAGTGATGTTTTCAAAGTCCACAGGAAATTGGAGAACAGTTAGTGGTGGCAATCATTTTTTAATAGAGAAACTAAATGGTGAAATACTTTGTCTTTGATCTAATAAAAGAAGTTTAAGGTAAGGGTAGAAGGTGAGAACCCTGCAGAAATCCCAGCACAGAGAGGAAGTAGCTCTTTCTCCACTTTTGGGAAAATGTGGACCAGATTTCTGATGTGTTGGCCTTGTGGGTCCTTCTTGAATCAATTGACTGTCCTGAGAAAACGAATCCTGGAGGACCACACAGATTTTTTTCCACAGAAGTAGCTCCATGCTGATCAGAGTTCCCCAACTTAAGAAGAGAATTATGGAAATGGTTTAATATTTGATGACTTCAGATTATCATCATGAGAAGAGAGCCTCAGAAGTGCCTAAGGGCACTTCTTTAGTATTACAGCAGCATCTGTCACCTTCGGTGCCAAGTCACTGTGAAATTTATCATCTGTAACTTGAGGGAGAAGACTCACAAAGTAGTCTTTGTTGATTTATGCTGATTTCAGCAGACTAACCAGAGGTAGCACTGCTGAAGGATGTGTTCAGGAAAGGTGCAGGTGTTCCTCACTCTAGAGCCGATGACACGTTTTTTAAGTGATGACAAGTCATCATTTTCCCATGAACAGCTGTCTGGTCCTTGCTCAGGTGTCTGAATCATGCAAGGCTTGGGGCCATTTTCCCAGCAGACATCTGGAAGTTCAAAGTGTTGTGAGCATCCTCTCCCTGTGGCTGCTTCCTTTCCTAAACCAGGCCAAGGAAAAACCGCAGGACCCAAGTGTAGAACATTAAATAAAGACTGAGGGGGACAAGAATATTCTTTAGAGTTAAGTACACATAGGAGAAAGATTAAGATAATTCTTGGACTTCATGCTTACATCATCTCAGTCTTCACCTTGCCTTTTCTGATTCTCTCTACATAGCAGCTGAACCTCTATGGTGAGCTGTGGGCTCCCTATTTTCTAGAACATTCTAGACAGTCTACTTTGCTTTTCACTCTCCTTCTCAAGCAGTGATCCCATAGAGTCTGACAGATAGTGATTGCCTTTTCCATAAAGCATCTAAACAGGAAAAAAGCTGATTTTTCATCTTCCTCTGAAAGTAAGGAGATCTGAGACAAAAATATCCATGTACAACGTCCCAAAGGCTCTGTCATGCTGCCCATGCATTACTTTCAACCAGCTGCACTCCTCATCTTCCATCTTGTGTTCAATATTCTAGAAACACATTTTTATAATGTTCACTCCCTTTCATTACCTCTTATTACCCATCATCCCCCCAAATGAAGGTAAAACTATAACTTGACTAAGAATTGTCTCATCTTCTGAGTTCTCCCCTTCTGTATAACCCAGCTCTTTCACTTACATCACATCCACAGAATCAATGGGGTTTTCTGTTTCTGGTACTGGTATGTGGGGCTACTGATTCCTAAGGCAGTGATTCTCAACCCTGGAGAGTGTAGTGAGATGCCATGTCCCAGAAAAGCTGCTGGAGAATCTCTGGAGATGGACTCTAAGCATGTTCCAGGAGTCATCAGCCCAGGTCTTAGCTTTGACTGCATGTGAAAGTATTTGAGTCCTTAAAGTCCCAGTGTTCAGTTCACACCAGCAACCATCACCCAGGAGTCTCCATGCACAGACCCCAAGCACAAGTGTTTTTGTAAATTTTGTAAATCCCATGGGATTTATCCCATGATCATGGGATAAATTATTCTAATGATTCTAATGGGAATAAATAATTGATTCTAATGAGAATAGTATGCATGTCCTAACTTTTAGTTTCCACCAAAAAATACTTCTTTCTAGACTTTAGAGAATTCAACTTCAAGTTCAGCTGTGTGAACTTGAACAAGTTACTGACCTTTTCTAAACCACAGTTACCTATCTAGTCCCTTAAATGTGGACCATTGAATTGTCAACCTAACATGGTTTTAATGATCAAATGAGATCCTCTGTGTATTAAGCATAGAATCAGGTGTTTAGTGATTAGATAGTAAAAATCTGCTGTTGCTCTTCTGCTCTCTAGTCAAAAGTGGGAGCCCCCAGGATGTAACTGATCCTATGGTTATGAACTAAGACAAAGACCAGAGATTTCACTGGTCCTATTTCTGGTGCTACATGTTCAGACTGAGAGATTGCCAACATTGCAAAAGTTTCCGTTCTATACCCCCTGAAATTCACTTCTGAATTTTTATCATTTCCCCTTTAAAGAACTTTCCATGAATACACAATAGTTTTAATTTCTTCCATCCTCTCCTTCATTCTTTTTTTTCCCTCTCTTCATTATATCTGACCAGGTATGAAGAGTAAAACTGAATTATCTTGCCACAATTAAAGTTTCAATTTAGGGACTGTCCACTTTTTTCAACTTTTTAGTAATGAATCTTTGACCTGTTACAACCAACATCAGTGGATTTCTCTCAGAAAATTGATGGATCCTTTTTCCCAAATGAAATGAAAATAAAAAATTAGAAAATTTAGGGAATTATCATGGGATAAATCAAGTTCTTCAGAGTATTAGAAATAATAGGATGTTTTCTATTTATTTTTCTTGGAGGCAGAAACAAAAAACAAAATAGGCAAGAGTCACTGAAGGTATGTTTTCTATGATTTTTAAAGTGATTTAGTCTTCAAATTGAAGGTAATATTTTGCAAATATTACTATATATTACAGTTATTTAAGTTGAAACATTTTTCTGAAGAAAAAATTGGGTGGGCTGTATGTTGGGAGTCGAGAGGGTAATGTGTATTTGGAGGGGAGAACAGTGCATTTGTGGGAGGTGGTAGTTGCTACCTTTGTATGAGTCTGGAATCCATATGAAAAAATATGAGACTCAGGAAAATTATCATGTCATGAATTCCTTAAAACCAAAACTGTGGGAGTAACAGAATCCAGGTCTGATAAACTTGTAATTTTCCAAGAAATTTGAAACCACCTAAAATATTACCTTTCATCTAATTTCTTCTTGAGACCTCTTAATGCAGTGTCAGTGAGAAATTTGTGTTACAGTTCCATAATTTGTGTTTTCCTTCTCTAAACCACATCACCCTTCCAAATATTTACCACATGTGAATTGTTCTCTGTCCACACTAGCCGAGCTGGTCCATTGATAATCGTTGCTGAGAAATCTACTGCCTGGAGTAAATATTCACTCTGTAGTCCAAGTGCTCAGGATCAAGATGGTGGGCAAGAAGACCATGTGTTTAGCAACTTTGAACAACCTGCCACTGCAACAATGTTGGTAATTCTGGAACTGGCTGCAAAAATAGCATTCACCCCATGATCCACCCATTGCTCTTACCCTCCGGCCAATTCACCCTCAACCAGGAAACAAGGGCACTTATATTTTCATGCCAAAGTCAAGGAATTTAACTCCATTTCATCCCTGCCCCCAGATTTCTGGTGCATTCTGGTTATGTTTTCATTGACATTAGTGAATTCAATGTCACAGAAATCTCGTCCCTGAGAATCTCATTTATGCTAATCCTAGTTGTTTTAGCTCTAGAGAATTCTTGTTCTCTCAGGTCTTTGATTTATTGTGCTTAGAATTCATCAGAAAACCTCACTCTTGATTTCAATGTCCTGGTTTTTATCCTTGCTTTAATTGTATGATTGTTTAAGAAAGTCTATTTGCTATGATACATCGGCTTGACTTTTGTTTAGTTCTCAATGATACCACATTAGTCACTCTAGGTAAACAGTTGTCCATGTTAGTCACCATAGAATAGTTTATCTATTTAACATCAGAGACCAAAGTACTGGTCCTAGAAGGAATTTGAAATGTATATGATATCTTGTTATCCCAGGCCCTGAACATGACAGTTAAGATTCATCTACTTTTTTGATCTTAATTTCCCCTCCTCACTGACTTTATGCTAAACATTTTTAAAAGTAGTGGACTTCTCTTACCAGAACTTCTGTCTTTCTATTCTGGTTTCTCTCCACACTCCCCACTACTTTGACTTGTCTGGGTACAACCATTTGCCTACATCATCACGGTAGCCAAGCATGTACAAATAATAGAACTTCTATGTAAGGGAAACACACAAAAACACATTAATAGATATGACATATAGGCAAATATATAGTTAATAGAGTTAATCTTGTGTGTATCTATGTGTATACTTCCCAACATGATAGCCAATAGCTATATGTGGTATGGATCACTCTAGCTGCAGCTAGTGATGTCAATGCATTTTTAATTTGTTTAATTCTATTTTAAATACCCAATGTGATTCATCACAGTATTGGTTCAACACAGTCCTGCTACTTACCAGTTTATTACAGGATATGACAACAGGTAAGGATCTCTCCTAGCTAGGTCCATGAGACCCAGGTGTCTTCTGTGAAACTGAGATCATCCTATGATTTTGTATCCTGGAGAAGAAAGTTGAAGGTTGAAAGTAGCCAACGATTCCTGTTAGTTGTCCTTTCTTTTATGTCTTCATTAGGTGAATTAACAACTTTATGGTCTTCTGCTTAAATGCATGTGTTATTCACAACTATCCTAAAAGACAATATTTATCCACATTTTATGGATGGGATTCAGAAGAATGAAGTAACTTTCTTGATTCTGCAAGGTAACACATCATAGACATGGAATTATGGCAGATACTGTCTGCACAAAGGAAGTCTGCCTGCTCATTTTGTCACATTCCTGTGTGGGACAGAGTCCCACCTTCACTCGTCTCATACCATGTTCCAAGCGTTGCCTGCTACTCAGCCTGACTTCTGGTCTGATTATCTCTGATTTATTTTCCAGTTTTGTTTTTCTTTCCCACCTTTTTCTTTCCTACATTTATTCTCAATATTCTCTGTCTTCCATAAAAGGACATCTTTTACTTGGTTCTCATGGTTTTATTGCCCCATGCAGCTAGCATTGCATGCGTCAAGCTATCCCATGTCACCTTGCATTTCCTTATTGTGTTTCCCATATGACTAAGCAAAGCACAGTTTAACTTTCAGAGTAAAGCCACAGTTACACTGATTTCTGACTCAGTTTCCCAAATCTATTTTTATACTTGTACACCGATAACTCTAGTTTATATTCTCTTCCTGAAACATATATCCTGTTAGAGATATGGGGTACTTTCTCAGAGGGCTTCCTCTTTTCCCATTTACTTTTTTTTTAAACCCTGTTTGCTTTTATAATATCCAATGCAGACACACTCAACTCATCCTCAAAATTCATCATTTTGCTGATGGAGATGATTTCTTCATTTCACAGCAAATATATCAGGAACTCAGAGGGAGTAGAATCATAGAAACTAATTCACTATGAGGAGTAGGGTTAAAACATGAGTCACAAAAATGCTAAAGAGTCACCAAATTCCTAACAAAATCATGGATACTTATTTCCAAACAGTTCTTGGAAATGAAACTAGGAAGAATTGGAATTGCTCTTTCAGATCACATACCCAGGCTGCTTCTCGACATGACCTGGCATTCAACATTTCTCCAGGAATTTCTCTTGTAGCGCACAGTTCATGAGGGCAGTTAAGTCAGCAGTAGTATCAAAAATGGGACTATCTATTATTTCCCCATAGGTATGGCTAGATTCCTGAAAATACTGACAGCAGCTTACAAGTGTCTCTATGCAGGAGCTGATCTAGGATTCTGGTGATATGATCAGTACATAACAGCTGATAAATGTGTTCTGTAAACAGGTTTGGGAAAGATTTGATTGAAGTCAGTTCTCTTGTGGTATTGCTGAGAGATTTCTGTGGCAGTTATTTCTAGACAGCTCTTCCTCGCTTAAGATCTTGTTACCTTCCTGAGGCAAAGCATACTTTAGAGTACGGGAAGTCAACAACTTTATCTTCTAAGCTTTCTTCATTGTTTGCGTAAAGCAAACTTCCATTTACTACATGCTTTATATGGAATTTCCTTTTAAATCTTCACTGGATTTTATCACCCTTCTGGAAGATCAATGGCAGCTATCCACACATGGAAGCATGTGAACTACTTTTGGAAAGCAACAAGAGCAATGTAATATAAATGTAGATCCAAGCTTTTTCTCAGCATGGCTAATTACTGCTCATGCAGATAATTTAGGAGAACATGGACAAGCATGTATAAATCTAGCATTAATATCCAGGTCAGCCAATCTAAAAAAGAAGTGGAAAGAGACCAAGGAGTTTAGTAGGGGGAACAGTACATGAAGGCTTTTGAAAACACTATTAACAAAAGTGTAAGGAAATAGCAGTAGAGCACTACCTTAGTTTCCTAGGACTTCCATAGCAAATTACTACAAATTAGGTTTCTTAAGATCACAGAAATACAGTCATTCACAGTTCTAGAGGAAAGAAGTCTGAAGTTCAATTGTTGCTAGTGCTGGGAATTCTAGAGGGGAATTAGTCTTTGCCTCTGTGCCAGCAGCAATCACTCTAATCTCTTATCATCACGATCTCTGGATGTCATGCCAGTTTGTGGTGACAGGCAGCTCATGGCCATCTTCCCCCTGTGTCTTTTTTTGTCTTCATACAGCTTCTTTGAAAGATATCTCACTTGAATTTAGGAACCACCCTCGTCCACCATGACCTCATCTTCATTTAACTAATTGTGCCTGAAGAAAGTCTTTTCCAAATAAGGTTCCATTCTGAAGTTCCGGGGAGACAGGGATATATGAGGGCATTACTCTGTAAAAATTATCAATTTCCTCTTATCTCAGAGTTCTTTATAGAGACTGTGGCATGATGAAAAGTAGTTGGATTGGGAATTTGGAGTCCTGGTTATGCTGAAAACTTGCTCTGACCTTGGACTTGTCTGCACTCCAGTCATTCACACAGGAATGAGGGGGTTGAAGGAGTTCAGAAGCCCTTATCATGAAATCCCTAAAGGACTTCAAAGCCTCCATTAATCTTCTAAAATTGTATGCAATTTGTTGCATCTGGTATGCTTATGCTTTCATCAAAATTGAAATTCCTGTCTTTCCTGAGGATCCCCAAGTGATCTTTGAACCAAAAGGCTAAAGACAAATGCACTAAATCATCTGTGAAGTTCACCAGTGCATTCTGATTGGGGGGCTTATATCTATTAACTGTGATCTCTTGATTTTGTGATACATTCAGAGTTCTGGGATCATGTGTTAAAAGACCAGTTTTTAAGATTATTTTTATTTTGACATGTTTCTGACTCATTGGTTTTTAATTTGCTTCTTTCTGTATAATCCACACATGGATTAATTTCTACTTTGTTCATATTTTATGCAATAGAAAATGTAAATGAAACTCAGAACTGAGAGAAAACAAGCTAATGTCAGCATATAGAGAAGAAAGAGAAACACAGTTGAGCATGTTTATAGCTAGATTAGCAGGGCTTGGTTTCCAAGCAGACTCAAGTTGGTGAACAGGAAGAAGCAGGGGTAGGAAGAAATGCTAGAGGTTATGCTGCTGGATTTGGTATTGGAGAGTAGGACCGGCTTCCCCTCAGAATCTGGAATGTCTCTTAGTTGACATTTTAGTCAACTAGTCTCCTTAGTCAATACCTAAATAACTCCCTCTGATGGTCACTCTCATCAGGTTTTCCAGGCTCTGCTGACATTTAAAAAAAAAAAATACACACCCTCAGTGAAAAGAAAGGGAATCACTATGCAAGATTTGAAATGAAAATCTTAATTAAATTGGTCAGAAAATGAATTTCTGGTAGGTAAGATTTAAAATCTGAAAAAATAGGCTTGATATTTTAAGTTTGAATTATAGAGTGATGGGTAGGGTGGGGGAAAACTACAGAAGGGAACTGTGGTCCAGAGATAATGAAGCGAGAGTACTAAGGGGCATGTGGTCACTGTCAGTCTTATCCCACCTTTTAAAGACTGAGATCTATCAATATCAGTGTCAGTGGAAAACTCAAAACAAAATCGACTTCACCATGTTGGGTTCATTCTTTTAGCCTCCTTATGCTCAATAGCTTTCTTTCTGAATGCCCAATAATAGCCACTAAAAGTTTGCAATTAGTTTGCTCTGTGTTAGGATAGATGTCAAATCTAGATGTCAAAAGAGTTAAAAAGAATAAAACACATACACACACATATATTTTCTCCCTGGTGGGGAACATAGAGAGCACATAACCCAGTATGTAGATGAGAACTCTCTAAGAAGGCATTGTAACCAAGTAACTTGAAAGTTCTGTGAATAATTTCACAGTTTTTCAACTTTGCTTTTTGCAATTCTGTAGTCAAATGAAATTAGTTCCACTCAAGTCATTTATAATAATATTCTACCCTCCACTATGGTTTACTCATATTTTTGGTAGTTTCTTTTATTTTGATCTCTGAGATATCACCATTCACAGCCTATTACAAAACAAATAAACATGAATGTGCAGAGTGGCAGGGCTGTTCATATGTTAAAAATGAAAATTGTGTCGACACTACAAGGAAGGAACAGTGGCCAAGGAAAAATTCCATAAAGTTTGTGTCAGAAAGTATTTCCTTAATTGAAAATTTCTCCCAAAGAAACTTGAAAAGTCCATTGACAGAAGCACTTTGAAAAAAAGAGGCCAAAATGGAAAGGAAGCGTATCTTGCCCTCACAGAGAATTGGCCATAAAGATGTCTTTAGTAACTCCAGCTGGTTTATATGATGAAGAAGAAATGCTGAAATTTCAAATATTTATTTAGGCATAATAAATGACCTTCTTTGGTGCTGAAAATAGAATTAATTGATAAAGTAACTTTTCCCTGGTTAAGTCTTGTACCACAGATCTTCTTTCTTCCACACATGCAGAATGATCCTGCCCCTTCTACTTGGTCTAAGGAATCTTAATAAATTAGCTACTGTTAATGAAACTTTTACTTGTTTTACTTAAAGTGTTATTACCCTGACAATGAATTTGGACATTAGTAATCAAATTTATAATTTTCAACATCGAGTGGCACAAGGCTGTAATAAAACATTCCCTAGTCTACATTACCTCAGTCAGGGTTAATCTAGAAACCCAGATAATTGGTAAAACTCTAAAGTTCACTAACATTCAAACAACAATTTAAAATGTCTGGAAATATTCTAAGTCACTATTTCTTAACTTCAGCCCTATGGAAATTTTATATTTCACAATTCTTGCCTGTGGAGAGTTGTGTTGTGCATTATTAGATGTTTAGCAGCTTCAATGGCCTTTACTTAATAAATGTTGCAGTACCTCCCTTGCCCCAGGTTGAAACAACAAAAAATGTCTCCAGCTATTGCCAAATGTCACCTCTGAGGTAAAGTCACCCCCATTTAAGAACCCCCATTTATATTTTTCTGTTGTTTCACGTATTTAGTTGTATTTTCTAAAATTGATGTAACATCTTACAACACTGTTTATGATTCGGCAGTGCAGGTTCACACATCTTCAGATGTATGTTACCACACTATCCTCAGCACCACGTTACCCCTAGTTCTTGACTCTAAGTCACTAGGCCCTTAACCCCCTTGCTCGCTCCTCCATCTCCATCTAGTAGCCTCAACTCTGCAGTCAGATTTCTAGGATTTGTTTTGGTTTCCTTTTGTTAGTTTCTTAGTTACGTCTCTATATGTCACATATAGAGAAATTATCTCTATATCTTGATAGATAATATCTCTATATAGAGAAATATAGATGAGAGAAATTATCCAATATTTATCTTTCTCCTTCTGACTAATTTCATTTAGTATAATCCACTCTAGTTCCATCCATGTTGTCACCAACGGCAATATTTCACCTTTTTTAGCTGAGCAGAGTTCAGTTATATATATCGATCACATCTTCTTAATCTAGTCATCTGTGCTTGGACGCTTAGGGAGAACTCTTGCTTTAAGTCATGGCAGAAAGCCAGCATCTTTCACCTTAAAACTACATTTTTCTTTTCCTCTTGAAGTTATTCCTAATAGCTTTGGAACACCCTACTGTTCCCCCTTTTATCTCTGAAACTGTGACTAGTCTTTGACAACTTTGTGTTTTTTCTGTCTTTATTTATTTGGAGGACTAACTTTATAAATTCCTACCTCCTTGCCTCATCCACTACCCACCCCATGCTTCTTAGTTCTGTTTTTACCCCTAAGGTTAGCAAAAACTCTAGCCTGTTCAAAACAGCAGTCCTTCTTCCTGCTCTCTTTTATCTTGTCACTGTGACAGGTGGGTGCTGCCTTCAGAACTGGAGATCACCTGGTAAAATAGACTTTAACCAAAGCTAGGAGTTTTGTACCCTACAGTACCCAGCTGAAGGACTTCACGGAATACGTTGAAGGAGTGTTCCAGAAGTTAATATGATATGTCTATGCTTGGTCCTTGGAGGAGGTAGGAGAGATTTTGAATGTCCCACTATCTCAGCCACTGGAACTTAAACAACAAAAGGACTCATTGTTTACTGACTAAAGGGCAATATTTCTTATTCTTTTCCACACACAAACTCAGACAGGACCTTACTTCTAAGTATCCTTTAACTTAACCGAGGCAAATTCAATAGAAAACAAATATTGCGAGAATAAATTTAAAGTCTTTTTTTGGTGTGTGTGTGAAAAGGTTTTTCATCACTTCACAACTGAATACTTCTAATGTGTACTTATAATAACAAAAGTTATTGGAAGTTACCAATAACAAATTATTAATAACAAAAGTGTTAGAAACTGCTGGGAATGTTTTCCTTGATATTTACAAATATATAAGGGGCTAAGATAATTAAACTAGGTCTCTTCTCTCTTCTTTATCTTGCCCTTTCTCTCCTATTTTTTACATCTGATTTAAAGGTACAAAGACTACATTTCATTTACATTACTAAATATGAGCAATTGCTTGTCTTATTTACCCTGAGAGCTGATCTGTTCTGCACTGCAGCTTTTGAATCTGTTACCACACCTGATGCTGATGTAGCACTTGTATTGTGTCAAAACACCAAAAAGGGATGAGAGTTTATGGTAATAACATCACAATTACCATTTATTGTATGTTTATTCTGTGCCCATATAGTTCTTACTACAGCCTTACAGATAGGTCTTGTTGCTTCATTTTTAAGACAAAGAAACTGAGGCATAGAGAGAACAAGGTCACAAGAGGGAGTAGAAGTGGGGAATCTGGGAAGGGGGGAATCAGGGAAGGGAGGAGGACAAGAAGATGGAGATGAAGACTCATGGGTGATAGGGTGGAGGGAGACCCCTGGGAAATGCAATGATGTAATATAAATATGAATATATATGTACACATAAATATATAAACAACAAAATGTTTAATAAAAATTAGTTAAAAATCTTTATTCATAGACAGGTAAGTCAATTGAGAGATTAACAGATAGAACCAGGGTGGTCCAGGTGCTAACCCCCCTCCTAGGAATTTCCTGATAAGAATGCTGTGTTCCTACAGGCAATTCACATAAAGAAGACCCTTTTGTCAGATTTAAGTAGGGATGATGGTGGGAACCAATGAACACCTGCTGAACATCCTGTAGCACTGAAGAAACAGATTCTCATTAATCTCTGGGGTGGTTAAGAAGCGGACCTAATGTGGGCATTTTTTAGAAACTCAAATCATTCCGCCAGACATGATGGCTCGTGCCTGTAAGCTTCAGCCTATGAAGTGGCCGGGGCTAGGGATTGCGGTTCGAGTCCCACCTGGAGCCCATAGCGAGACCTAGTTCCAAAAAAATAGCTGGGCGTGGTGGCGTGTGCCTGTAATCCCAGCTACCTGGGAAGCTGAGGCTTGGGATTGCTTGAGTCTATGGTACCCCGGGCAATGAGAGACTGCTGTTCCATGGGCAAAAATTGTGAGACCTAGTCTCAAAAACAAAACAAAACAAAAAGAAACTCAAATCATTCCTTTTTGTTTTAATTTTGGAGATACAGTTTGTAAGAATATAGTTTGGAATACAGGATGTAGTATGTAGAGATTTTACAGACTAGCTACATTTAAACCCTTCACTTTGGGGGTGTAAAAATATAAATATATATTATTTTCACAATGAAATAATATATGCATAAATACTATCAGTTTATAAATACAGTCCAGTTATATCTTAAATGATCACAAATGTGAAGAAGACTTTATGTCACTGAAAAAAAATGCATTGAATTTGGGAGACTTAATGTTTTCAAATCATCTTACAACTGCTCATCCCAGCAACTTGGTGCAGATGTTGGTCTACAGTAAAAGTTTGTTCCGGTATTTCTCTTTGTTAATAAACACCAATAAGAACAACACACTTTTCCAACTTGGCTCTAATAATTTTAATGCGTATTGTTTAATATTTTTGTTTTATACCCATATGTTTAACTTCTCCCTTTGACAAAAAAAAGGCCTTCACTGATCTACACAAAAGTAAACACCACCAAAGGAATTAAAATCTGAAAAATGTATTTCTTGAAGAACTACTAATCCAAAATTGTTGAAATAAGCTCCCCAAATTCAAGTATATGCATCTCTGTGTCCAAATATTAAAAAAAAAAAAGTTAATATTTTGGGGTTAAAACAGTTTTTCAGCAAAATTTGGTGATTTGACCCTGCTCCATCAATTCTACATGTAATAATTTGCATTATATAAAATCAGAGTGGCAAAGAGCAAAACTTGCTGAGTGGACTTGATCATACAACTGACTTTTTAGTTAACAGATTAGCAACTTACCCAACCATGTTCTGTTATATCCATTTAACAGGTAATTGCATACTACATATAAATTACATAAAAATCAAAGCATTCTTATGCTCAGAGAAGTTCTGGAATCACTGAGTTATGATGTCAGACAACATTCACGCATTGGCTGTTTATCTCTGGTTTGGTCCCCCATCTCTCCCTGTCTGCAGGAGGAACGATGAAAGCCTCCTTCAGCCAACTCCCTATCCCCTGGCTTCTGGGGGGGACTTCAAAGAGGGCCAGAGGAAGGGCATAAGCAGGTACTCATGAGAGGGAGAAAGCAAGGCCAAGGTCATCAGTCCTCAGGGTCCCTTCCTACCCAGTCCCTGAAGGTTGGCTGATTCTCCCTATCCCCTCCCCATCAAAGTGCCTGCTCAGAGGTGCCACCAGATGCTAGAATGCTAGATGGATCTAGGCTAGTGGCAAGCTAGATGCCAGAACCACAGCATCTCATTGTCTACTGAGACTCGGGTACTAATGTTCCTCCATGTTGCTGGCTCTAAGGTACCACTATCTTCCCCTGCTTTCTTGAAAGTCTGTTTAGCTTTTTGTGCCTAGTACCCTACCATTCTTATCTAAGGGTACCTTCTGGTTTCTAGCAGATTCCCAGTTCATACCCTGACACACACAGCTCAGGCATGTATGATTGATTCACTGCTTCTGCTGGGCTTTCTCCATTGTGTCATTAGGGACTTGATGCCCCAGCATTGCTGTTCCAGGAATTATCCAGCTACAATTCCAGCAATTGTAAGGATCCAATGAGATAAATTTACATCAAGCGCTTAATGAGAGCTGCTATAGACTTCTAGTTAGTGTCTGCCCCATCCCCTATTCACAGCGCTGCCTCTATCTCATTACTGATGGAATTCCTTAAGCCTTGCCATTCTCTTCTCCAACTATCTACCAACCGTGATTCCCATTAATGTACCCTTTCCTCACTGTGCTATTCTTGGTTTGCTAAATCTTTTTGGTACTTACAGCATTTACTGCAAGCACTGCCCTATCAATTCCCATGGTCTCCAAGCCCCTGTTTTCTGGCAGCCTGGGTACAAGATGTTCCCATTAGTTCCAAATCAACCCTCTTTTCTCTACTGTCCCAATTTGTTGGCATCTCCAGGCATAACCCTCAGAACCTTCCTGAACTGCACTTTCAGTTTCCTGGGAGCCTGCCACTTTTCAGGTCCAATAGGTTGCTCCTATAATCCAATCATTTTTAGCCACAATTATGCTACCTATAATCTGTCACCACCTGGAACTCTGGAACTCCCATCTCAGAGAATCATTCTGCATCTATCATCAGGCCATCACACCTATCCAATAATTCCTTTATCCAAATGCTTACTATAGCTGCAGAAAATATTTATCCTTTTAACTAGAAAAAAGTTAGCAAGGGAGGTTGATTAGATCTGCTCCCTTAAGTCCAAACGTGTCAGACACTGGGGGGCATAAAAGGTAGTCAAGTCCAAATACAAGAATGTAGGCAAGAGATTACTCATCATCGCTCATAAGTCTGTAAGCATCAGCCTGTGAATTTTTGAAGAAAACAAAGTGTAGTTGCTGAGAATGACTGAGCCTATATCCTATAATTGAATCTCTTGATAGTTTTATAGCCAAGAGACTACAAAAAGTGTCAGTGGATGGAGAGACCAGCAAGGTGCTGTTGATACTCTGCCAAACCCATTCTTGTCCAGAGTGGGTTCCATGTTTTATCTGCACTAGAAAAACTGTCTCCTGCGCAAAGTTCTCATGTCCTCAGTCTTAGATTTTTATCAGTCCTTGCCTAAATAGAGTCTTAATGTATCCACATACTGGCGAGTTGGTAGCTTCCTGCAGGTTTTCAGTAAATGTTGACACAAGTTGTCCAGACATCATTATTATGTGCCCTGGATCTTTAATCATGTCATCTGGGGTCACTGCCTTTCTCTGAGAAGTAAGTGTTAGTCTGAAGCTTCATTTGCTCTTTGTTCTATGTCCCATGTCTCTGGAAAGAAGTTCTCTTTTTCTTGTTTGTTTGGAGAAGAGTTGCTTATACTTCCCTTGTGAGACCAGGAAGTCTTTCTATAGTATACCAGACAACATTGACTTAAAATGCAGGTAATTTGTCTTTACAAATCCAGAGTTGGGGAGTCACCATACATGCCATGAACACAGAAAAAGACTTCTATCCAGAATTGCACCTGCATTGAAAAATCATTTGAATCCTTTTATTACATATGAATTTGTAAGTCTTATGAATTTTTATATGAAGAAACTGAAGTATGATGATATAAGAGATTTTTCTAAAATAAGCAAACACCATCACAATTTGTGTTTAGAATGTCTGCTTCAATAAGCAGAATCAGAGCATACAAGAAACAGCGCATCTAGCTAAAACACAGTCTCCTGGTCCTAGGGACCTACATCTGTTGAATTTTCAGGAAACTCCACTGAAGCCACACTTCTGATGCATGCATAGCTCTTGCAGACATTAAAAACTCTAATAAAAAACTAGTAGTGTACAGAGTCTCTTACATTTAACTCCCAGTAGCTATTTCAAGCTGCAAACTTTAATTATGCTTATAGAAAGGTAAAGGACTTTCTCACTCTAGGAAGAAACAGGCAATCAAGGCTGATTAAAAAAAAAAAACAAACAACTATAGAACAAGAGCTTCCTGGAAACCATCTATTTTCAGATTTCTAAAAGATGTTGTCTTTTTCCTTACACAGAGACCTCAACTCACCACAACTACTCAATCCCCAAATGTTTGAGGCCCATCTTTGTCTATCTGCTCTGATTGTGTCTGATGTTCTACCTTGGCTATATGAAAGCCACAAATCATTTAGATGTTATGATCCAAGCTGTATTTATTATCTGCTCTCGCTTGTGGAAATCTACTGCATCATGACCATACAATGATGATCATTACATCGTCATTATAATAATGCCCCCTCCTCTAGGAAGCCCATTCCTCTGCCACAGAGATAGGATCATGGTTGCCACCTTCTCTTCCTGGTGACTCCTCCCTGCTCACAATCAGTTCTTCCAAACTAGGGAAGCCAGAGTCACTTCTAAAGTACTATGGACTTCTTCCACAGAAACAATATTTCTTTCTCTATACCTGCAAACTATCACTTTGGTAGCCATGTTTTCTCTCACAGCTACTAGAGAATCAGAATATGCAGTCTGTTACCACAATCATCTAAGCGGTCCCCCAGTAAGTATGGTCTCATATTATCCCATCCATCATGCTGCTTGCCTATCAAATGGGATATAGTTTTAGAAAAAAAGACACTATCATGTCATTGTAGGGATTAAAAATCTTGAACAGCCTTATACAATATGACTTCCTCCTAGCTTTGTGATCTCATCTTCACATATTCTTTATGCCCCATAGCCCACCCAGCCCTGTTCTCCCTCTCAGGACCTCTCTAGCACCCATACAGAACTTCATAATCCAGTCATGCTGAACATCTTCTGTTCTTCAAATTCACTTAATAATTTCTGTTTAACTATATTTCAACTTAATTCATCTTATGTGGAATTTGTGTAGCATCTCTGAACTAAACACATTGAGGAAGAGCTCATAAAAAATGTAAAATATCTTTCTTTTTCTTTTCTCCCCCAAGTATGGCTAACTTCCTTGCAAGTACATCTGTGCACTTCTGTTCACACTGCATATGTTTGGAATTGTGATTAGCATTTCTCTAGCATACTTTACTTAGGGATGCACTAAATTAAGACTCATGTGGAACTTTTTCTCCAAAATGTTAGTTTTGGGGTCATTAGGACCACTGCTGTGTCCTTTTCTTGCTGTTAAGTTAAAATACAGAAGTTTGAGAAGGCAATATTTGCGTTAGTAACTATGGGAGAACTTGACTTTAAACTTGCACAGTTTGCAGGTAACAGCTATCTGGATTATATAATTTACTAGTTTAAATGTAAATCTCAAGGTAAACTATAGGCCAGATTGTCTTTATTATTAAATATATATATATATCCTTTCTATATTTTCACTAGATCTTACTCTAAAAAGTAAAATGCCAATCAATGCTTTAAGTGAACCAAAGCCTCTCAAGAATATTTCCATACATGTTGACTGAAAAGCAGAAAAAGAGATACTGTTTTAAAAGATTCCTCTATCACTTCTTTCTTTTTGCCATGTCCTCCCCAGTGGCCTCAGCCAGAGTCCTTAAATTTGCCAACTGAACATCCAGGCATTTGGAATGATTTTACCAGTTAATTAACCTTCTGTGCCTCTGGGCATCTCATCAAGCTGACCTTCCGGTTACACATGAAAGTATATTGCTGTGGATTTCCCAGATCACAGCTGATCAGGTGGTTCATTAACAGAGAACCACTTTAAATACCAACATATTACTGAAATTCCTTAGTGGTTATGTCATTATTGATCAAGAAATAAACGTTTGTAGTGAATCTAACCAGCCACTCCCCTATGATGGTATTGTAACCTCTCTCCAGACTTGAAGAAAATTCCCCTTTAACTAACGCCTAATGGTAATGAACCTAATTTTTAGACTTTCAGACAGATATGAATCATCCTGTATAATGTGTCTATTTCTGTGTAACAAATTATTCTCCAAACTAGTGGTTTAAATGCTAAGTTTTTATTTTAAATGATACGTTATTATATTTGTTTCTCAAGGGCAGGAGTTAGGAGCAGCTTAGTTGAGTGATTCTGGCCAAGAACATTTTTAAGTTTACAGTCAAGAGGTCAATCTGAAGATTTGTCTCTGGTGGTAGAACTAACTTGCCATGATGACTGTGACTATTGGCTAGAGACTTCTATCTTTAACTACAAGTGTCTCTTCACAGGGCATCAGCTGCCGAGTATGCCAAAGTTAGAGTTTAAGAAGAGAAAGGGGAAAAACAATACCTCCTTTTGATATTTTTACCATATTTTAAATTCATTGAGTAGTAACCACACTCAAGGACTGGTGCATTAGGCCTGCTGTTTTAAGAGAGGAATCAAAATATTTGTGGGCATATTATAAAATTACCTCACATTTGTATTCTATCAATAAATGGCAGTGCCCATGGTGGCCAAGAACATATGAAAATGAGTGAAAGATTACATGTATGAAATCCACTGTATGTGAACTATATTTTAATACAGCTACCAAAACTTAAAAAAAAAAAAAAAAAAACAGATGATGTACTTCATTGTGAGGAGAAAGAATTAAAATCTTCAGTGTCTGTGATGTCTGCAGCACTTACATAGGATAGCTCATTTAAGCCTTACAAAAGAATGAAAGAAAAGTTGGGAGCTGCTATTCACTGATTTGTGAGTGACAGCTGTTCATCTCCCGATCCAGCTGCATTCAGTAATACCATGTTGGAAGCTTGAAATCACCCTTGTCAGGGAAGGACATCAGCACTGTGGATGTGGGCAAATTTCACAAACCCAACATCTCCCTTACTCTAGAGAGCTGATTCTTAAATAGTTATGAGCACATCACTTTATATCATGGGCTCTAGTTTCAGATTAGGAAAAAGAAACATGTTTTGAGACTGTGTTGATGTGTTTGCCTCCTGAAAGGCCAGAGGGTAATAAATGGAACTTCTAGAATCCCAGAATTAGGAAACCACAATCCCAGAATTATGAATTATGAAATTCAGCGATGATGCATCAAGAGTTGGTTTTGTTTCTAGTATGTTCACTACCATGGAAGAGGATTAATTTCCATACACTATTCAAACCATGTTCATTGCTCATAGCTCACAAATCTTGGTGTATTTGTGATGATGATAAATATCAACTATGATTAGTCAGCTAAGCATTTATCATTGCAAAATAATTCCACTTCTTGGGTTAAAAGAGACTAGTGAAAATAAAAAATTAAATGAGCTAACTGCAATTTAATTTCTAAGTAGGAGGAAATGGGGAGAGAAAAGACACTGGCTGAAGAAGGAAACTTATATCAAAGGGAAAATTGCTAGAAATTAGAAATATGTGGCACCTCTGAATTATTCAACCAACATGTATTTTGGTTGGTTGGATATTTTCTCAATGCAGAAGACATTAGAGCTCATTTCTCTAATTTGACATTTATCCCTCAAATACAATATTCACCCTTAAATTTTTTCCCTTGTTTGTTTTTTTGCTCTGTTTGCCTATTTATAACATCCACATTCCATATGTACACATGCAGTGTCATGCCGAATTTTCTTTGTGCAGATAGTCATACAAACACTAATACATATAGATCTCAAAATGGAAAAAGTATGAGGAGGGTGGAGAAGAAGCATAAAATTGATTTCAGTGGAGCAACTGTTGCTTGTTTTTTGTATTTTTGCAATAGCACTGGTTGTTCACAAATGGTCACCTTTACACATATTAAGTATAAAGTGTATCTGAGACTGTGGGCATAAGCATATGAAATTTCACCACCACACTTGAGATAAAATGTGACAACTAGGTTACCATGGAGACGGCAGCAGAGACACCAGCTACTAACTCTGAATACTAATTAACAGCTAGCACTTCTCTATGTTACTAAAATTGGTTGCTAGGGCAACTCACAATATTGGCTCAGGTTATCAAATGAATTCCAAACTCATTTCAAAAAGTCAGATTCTTTTTAGAATTTTATGGATCTTAAAATATATGGGAATGCATGCTTTTTACATGCTAATATCTGTTACTTATTTCTGATATTGTTTCATCATATCTTCTTCCCCCATTTCTTTCCTTTAAAATATTCTTTAGGTAGAGACTGTGATGTATATCATTTATGTTTCCAGAGAAAATAAAGTCAGCCTCTAACAAGTTCTTTTTAATATAAACATAACTTGACCTAGATTTTATTCATATTGACCCTTGGGTAGCTACATTTTATTGAGCAGCTACTATCTGACTAAGTGACAGATGTGTTAATATCATATCTAGTACTCAAAAAAAATTGAACTTAGATATATTAACTATGCTCATTGAGAACTATTCTCAGTGTTTTTTCTGTTAACTTGCACATAATGGTCAGAACAACTCTATGGCTTTGGAGGTATTGACCTTATTTCCATTTTACAACTGAGAAAATTGAGGTTGCAGACATTCAGAAATTTATTCAAGGTGACTCAGTTAGTAAGTGGTGGAATTGAGTCAATATGCCGCACAATCTACTTTAGAGCACATGCTCCGAATTCCATGTCGCACAACCTGTCACCATATAGGACAGTGTTTTTAACTGTCACCCACATTTTCTATTTTCTCCTTTCTATCTCTCATCTTTTCTTCACCTTCACTTCAAGCTGGAAATGACTTTTACTTCACAAATGGTTACGCCTCTGTGATTACTTATAAAATTTGTCAAAGGATGTCAAAATAAATAAGGAGAACAAAATAGGAGTTAGGAGCAGTCTGTTGGATAGCACTCTACCCTCCAATTAACAGGTGAGATTCATCTTGTGGTCAGGGAGAAATATGAAGCTGAGCTAAGAGCTGGTTGGGGTCCCCTTGACACTGGGAACAGAAAAGACTCCTAATCAGCCGGGCACGGTGGCTCGTGCTTGTAAGCTTCAGCCTATGAAGCGGCCGGGGCTAGGGATCGCGGTTCGAGTCCCGCCTCGGGCCCGTAGCGAGACCTAGTTCCACAAAATAGCTGGGCGTGGTGGTGCGCACCTGTAATCCCAGCTACCTGGGAAGCTGAGGCTGGGGATTGCTTGAGTCTGTGGTACCCTGAGAGCCTGCAGTTCCACGGGCAAAAATAGCAAGACCTAGTCTCAAAAAAAAAAAAGAAAGAAAGAAAGAAAGAAAAGACTCCTAATCCAAAATGACCACAGTAGGAGAGTAGAATGAAGGCAGGCAAATCCAGGAAAAGACTCTATGGTCTAAAACTCCTACCAACTTGGTAGGATTATGACTAAGTATAGAAATCATGTTGAGTTGTTGAAAATAAAGGAAACTGTTGCTCTTAGAAGGCTGAGATTGTGGCCCAAGATTAATTCACATGAGTTCATAATGTAGATTAGATGTCTATTAATAACTGAGAAAATTACAGTCACAACTAATGATAATTAAGTAACCTAATGTAACAATTTCCCTCAGCCTTTACAGCATTTCATTACCCATTTTAGAGCACTTAGATTTATCACCAGAATAATATAGAAAACAGAAAGCAGGCCTTGCTCTGGTGTTGTGTGGCTAACACATACCTTGTTTTATATACATGTAGACTTGCCTCTGAGGTGCTTTGAAGATATATCTTATAGTTAAAATAAACTACAAAGAGAAATAATCACTGAGTAACGTGGACTTTTTTTCTTTGTCGTTAAACAACATATCCTAAAAACGGGCTGAATGAACAGTATCTGATTTGAAGTTGGCAGAAAAAAACACACAAACTTGACTAACAAAATCTTTGAATACTTCAAAATCAGAAGTTTACATGGGACAGGTCTCAGTCAACCAAGTTGCTAAAAAAAAATTCTCTTAATGGGTAAAATGAATAACAGTTATTCTTACATCATAAGGACTCCAGAATTTGGTGATGGTCACTTTTATCATAGCATCATCTGGGATGCTGAAAGGGGCAGAGAGTGGTAGTTCATGAAATACTTCGATAAGTTCATTTTATTCTGCTTTACTCCAATCACCTTCTCCAGCATGACTAGCACAATAATGTGATGTGGTCCGCTATTGATTCCATCAGAGTTCAGGATTTTACAGTGTATTCATCATAGTGAACACCTATCATGTTGGTATTAAGGTATGAGAAAATAAGAAGTGCTTTTCAGAATGCTAGAGAATCAAAATGGTATGGGATCTGATAGAATGAATCAATGTCTGAATGCATCCTGTTTCTAGACCAACAGGACAGCATAGCAGCCAAAGGTGTGCACTCTGAACTCAGACACAGCAGTTACTGCCAGTCATACCCCTACTAGCTATGAGTCCAGAAAAGTTACTCAATACATTATGCCTTGGTGTACTCAGCAAACAAAATGATCTTCTCTCGTACCCTGTCTCAGAGACCTTTCTGAAAATGAAATTACTATATTGTATTACGTTAAAGTATTATATTATTATATAAAATTATTATATTGTATTATATTAAATTATTATATTACATTAAGTTCCTGGACTGGGAACTAACAGATAACAAAGAGCATTCAAATATTATATATCACTATTTGACTATTGGGAATGAGAAGAACGGATAGTGTGGCCTCGATACTCCCTTCCTTATAATCGCTTTAATATGTTATATTATGATTATTATACATCATCTTTTTATAAATATTTGAATAAATATATATAGTTAATTGAGTTCTTACTATGGCAATACCTTTTTTATGTGACGTATATATATTTTTAATCATTTAGTATGAAACAAGACTACTAATGAATTATTTTCAGATTAGAATTAGAAGTAAAAGATAATTTTCTATTCAATTTTTTAATTCCTTATTTTAGCATGTATAGACACAATAAGCTTCTGAGAGATTTGTAAAGTTCCCACTAATAAATGTTCAGATAAAAAATATCCTTTATGATGCAGGGAGTTAATATATCGAATTAACTATATAACTTAAAATTCTTAATGTTCAAAGTACAAGCTCATACAGTCTCCTTAACGGCAAGAAATGCTATTTTAAATCCAGACCAGATTGGATCCAAGCTAATTTAGGGTTAAAACAAGCTAATTTAAACACATATAGTACAAATACAAAAGGCATGTCTATTACCCCTTTCTCCTTGCCATATAAGAATATCTCAATCTGTTCTTGTATCAGCATAATTAGCAACTTATGTCACCCTAGTTCTAAGATACATACTAATTAAAGAACATTTTATGCCTGTAAACACTTGCCTCCTAAACCAGCGCTTTGAAATGTGTTATCACCTGGTTCTATAAAAAGCAGGCTGGGTGGAGTGACTCCCAAAAACTTCTGGGGTAAATATTTGCCACGACCCTAGTGGATGCTTCTTTTGCATGCAAATCTTTCTGTAAATATAGTTCACAATTGTCAATCTGAAGCACAGGGAAATGAGTTTCTGCAGAGAAAACAGAACTGTTTGCTTATTCCCACAGATCCGGCCATTCTGTGCCCCCATTCGTTGGCACGCAGTGACAGCTGGTCATTCCAGGGTGGACAAAAACATTTCCCCCTGGCATGTTCTCTTCACTGGCCTATGTTGAACAGAGGCCAAGTTCATTTATAGCTATTTCAAGGACGGACTTAAGATTATTTCAAGGGCTCTAATAATATTTGCTTTTCTAAGGAGGCTCAGCCTGATGCCCGATCTTGGATGGCTCCAAGACTTAAACCCACACCAACACCACAAGCTGGGCAAACTTTCATAATTATAAAGCACACACTCTTGCCATTCAGAAACCTTAACAAAACAACTCAAAAAACAATGTACATTTTCTCCATTTCCTTCAATATAAACTTCCTTGGAGGTCTCTCGGGTTTCTTAATAGCAGAAGGAGGTTAAATAAATGTTGAGAACAAACCATTGGACTTGCTGGGTTGGATTTTTGAAAAGACTCCAAATTCCAACACGGCCACTTCTTTTCTTATGTGCCCTTTTTAATCCGAGGATATTTAAGCAGTTGGTAAACATTAACTCAGGGATCCTCTGAAAAATCGTTCTGGGTGGTAGATTTCTGACCTTGCAGGTAGGGAAGTGTGTCAACAGGCCTTCCTTCTGGAAATCATGGCTAATACCTGTCCACAGTCCACTCAGATATGACAGGTACATTTCACTTTCCATGGGAGCCTGTCTCTGTTGCAAGATGAACATTAAAGTTAGGGGTCTGCTTCATCATCAATGCCCCAGCTGCCTTTCTGAATGAATCAATCTTGATAGATTATTAAATGGATCTTTCTGTTGTTATTCCTTTTCTTTGGTGTGACAATCATTTAATAACAATTATATTTATATATGAAAAGGTGCTTAGACTAATACCTGGCATATTAAAGGGGTTCTATTAGAATTTGCTATTTTTTTAACTTTTTTATTATGTTGTTTATTTTATTTTACACCATTATATACCCCAGGATTCTCCCACCACCTTATCACCTATGAACAATCTTAGTCTTGTGTGCCCCCCTCACCCCTAATATCCCCCTCTCTACTGGCACTTAAAATCTGAGTCAGGAGCAGTGGGTTCAAATTAATTACTAAAAAAATAAGAATTCAAATGTTACTTGCTTAAGACAAGTTGAGCAATTCCTCTTTTGTTAATAACAGTATAATTTATAGACTCAATTGTAAGATTTTACATGTACAATGTGATAGTTTGTTAGAGGTCTGCATTGAGAAAGGATTCTACCATTCAGTTAATTGGTACATCTATCAGTTCACATATTCACTTACTTTTATGAGAATGTTTAAGTTCTACTATGTTATAATTTAAATTATAAAATACAGAGTTATAACTTCAATCTCCATGTTATGCTATATTACATCCTCTGACTTCATTTTTTAAACTTTGCACCATTTATTTATTTTATAAATTTTTGTACCATTTTACCATCTGCCTCTTCCTTCCCCAAGTCCTTGGGAACCTTTTAAATATTCTATTCTGTTTCTGAGTTGACTTTTTAAAAAAGATTATCCATGTAAATGACAAGAGGCCATATCTGTCTTTCTCTGATTTATTTCATTGAGCTTAATGCCCTCCAGTTCATTCATATTACTGCAAATGACAGAAGTGCCTTCTTGTTTTAAGCTTGAATGATTTTCCATTATATATGCGTGTATGTGTGTACATTTATATTTAATATAGCATTTCTTCATCTCTTCATCCATTCATGAACACTTGCATAGTTTCCAGTCCAGGCTATAGGCTATTATGAATAACACTAAATGAAACATGGAAATACAAATATCACAATTGAGTGATTTCTAATCAGTTTCCCTGTCTCCTAAATGGCTTCTTGTTAAAATTTCCTCAACATTTTTTTTAACAAGACACACTGGATATAAAGCTGAGAGTTCAATACATGCCCTGTGAAACTAGTCAAAGCATTATTAATTCTTCATCCATATAGAGTTCATGTAGTAAATAACGAGAACAAAGTTCCTGACAATCTTAAAATTGTTCTTTGCATCACTCATTACATAAATGGACTTTAAAAAATATTCTGACATCCCTCCCCACTAGGTTTCTGAGTTAGTAATTGTTTCTTAGTGCATTGTTTTCAGGTTTAGGCTAAAGGGATAAGACAAATTATGTGCAATTTGGGAAAAAGTATTTCCACCTCTGTTTCTTAGAATATCACTTCATGTAAGGAGCCAATAAATATTTTCTATAGTCAAATAGTTTACATTTTGGACTTTGTGGATCACATAGTCTCTGCTGAAACTGTGCTGGGTAGTGCAAAAGTAGTCACAGACAACATTGAAACCAGTGGGCTTGGCTATTATCCAGGAAAACTTTATTGACAAAAAGAGGCCACGGGTCAGATTTGGTTGCCTTGCCTCCATAGATTACCAACTTTTTTTTTTTAAATACCAAGCTTCATAGATCTTGTGATGCTAAAAAGTATGATTATATCAGGAAAGTTAGAATTAAAACTTTAGTTTAATAATATGTGGATTCTCCAGTACCAGCAAAAATGGTGTCATAATGAGTTAAGATACCCTATCATATTATGTTCATGGGCATCAGATTTTCTTTTCTGGAACTGCGTTTTCAAAGCCTACAGCCTACATGGATTTGCCTTTTAAAAATTCAGAATATTTCCAATTCCCCCAAAATCTTCATTCAGCTGGAAAAAAATCTCAGGCCATTTGGTGCTTAGCTAGATGAGAGACTGGCTTCCCAATCTCAGCCCTTCATCCCACATCTCCACTATCCAGGTCTATGTCTCCAAAGACATTACTAACAGGGAAAAAAGTAAAAGACCAAGGAGCAGACTGACCTCCTGTGTAAACTCCATAGTTTGAAACAAACTCCACACATCATGAACTAGCACTCTCTCTGTCTCTGTCTCTCTTTCTCTTTGTCTCCTTCTCTCTCTCTGTGTGTCTCTGTCTCTCTCTCTGTGTCTCTGTCTCTCTCTATGTCACTGTCTCTCTGTTTGTCTGTCTCTTTCTCTCTCTCACACACAACCCTTTGTTATCAGACCCAGGTTTTATTCCCCCTAATATCATTTTAGCTTAAGATCACTCCCCTGCTAGAGGACACTTTGTCCCTAGAGAAATCATTTTGGCAGTTCATTCTTATAAGTTCACTAGTTAAAAATTGAATCCCAGCAACCAGCAACTTAAACTCAAACCTGGAGCTGATTCAATGAGGAAGGTGGAAATGGTGAGATTAGAAACCAAAACAATAAGCTAGAAAGCTGACAAGGAATGTTTTTGCTTGTTTATCTCACACTAAAAGAAAAAAAAAAAAAAGCCAGCCAGTAATTTTCTATCCAGAACTCTTCTCAGGTTGTTCCTTCTGCTTTTACTGCATAGGCTCACCAGGAATTCCAAGTAAGCACTGCTAACTATTTGTGCTGCCACTCCCAGGCGTGCCTGGAAAGAATGGCATGAGCTGTTATCATTTCTCAAATGGGCACATCACCCTCTGCTTCATTAGTCCTGGGAGGGTGAAGGGGGAACCTCTGCACAAGGTGATTGAAAATAAATCTTCCCTGCCTCATAATCAGTCACTGACCAAAGTGGGCAGACAGATGACAGCTGCCCAGATTCAAAACAACCCTGATCTGTTTCCAAAAATTCATAAAACTCCAAGCATGAACTTTGTTTCACTATGTATTTCATCACAAGCTGTTTTAAATCACACACATTTTCAAAGATTAATTGCTTTTTCCTTCTATCAGTTGATATTCTACTCTTTTTTGAATGCATCGGTGTAGGTGTCTTTTCTTGGTCTTTTTGCAGATTTCTTTTTTTTTCTTTCTTGCAAAAGGCTCCTAAGCTCATTGCAGGGAGTAAAAATCTTAAGCTTTGCTGCATTTCTAAAATATGACAGGTTGAATTAGAGGAAATGTACAGACTTACATGACTCACTGTTAACAATTAAAAATCTTTAAACTGTATTGTAAAGAAATATATGCCAGGAAATTTCATAAAGCATCCAGTGCAAATATTTCAACAGCATGACTTCAAATCATTGTAACTATTGAAAATCTCAAGCAAAGTTTAATGTAACTGAATTTGAGTGAGTCAACTGCCTTTTATTTCTGAGTGACATGTGTTGTGCCATGTGAATGAAAAATCAAAATTGAGTTTTCAAAGCAAAACTTACATTTGTAATTTAGAAACTATAAACCATCTCTGTGAGGCTGCTTTGAAATAAGTGTCTAGATCATATTTGAACTCTCTTATTTCTGTGTACCTTTAGGTGTATGAGTTGATGGTAATTTTTACAATTTTTATGCTTAATAAAAAATGCTATACATGTCTATTATTTTACAGTTCAAGAAAATTCATGCTACACATGTACATTATTTTATAAACATCTACACATGTTTATTATTTTGTAAGCATACACACAATGTACCGTATTTTGCAGTTCAAGAAAACTTATGGTGCATATGCATATTATTTTATAAACATAGATTTTTTTAAAGGATACAATATAGTGCTTTGCAGTGACAGTGGAATTAGTTTGTTCAAAACCATGAACCTTACGTGGTATAATTCTGTTTCACATTCTGAAGGTAATAGGAATGGCAGTTATAAGTGGGTAAGTAGCAAAGCAGTGTACATTTCATATTTTAAGGCATTTTGCAGTACAAACAGGCATGAAAGCCTCTGATCAAAGTTAGTGGGGAATCAGAAGATATTTTAACACTCATCAGGATATATGCTCTGTTGCTATCAACATTATGTTTTGCTACATGCATCAAAATACCATTATCTTGTACTTAAGGCATAGATTGTTTTATTACTTTCTTACTCATTCAATCATTTGACCCATGCTCAACTCAAGTAGTAGTATTTTCATTTGTTGGATGAATACATTAAATAAGATGAGAATTTTCTGTGTCAGAAAAGATGCTACAGCAAGGAACTCCAATCCAGCCTCCTCTAAAATGTGTCTCTCCCCTGGAGCTATTCAGGGCACAAGGGAGAGAAAGTAAGGACTCATACAGCCATTTTTGTAGGGAAGAGTCTCTTTCCTCCCCAAGACAGAAACTAGACAATAACTAATTCCAGAGAAAAAACATTGGAATGACCTCTTTAATTCTAGCCTAACACTGAAATATATGGCTTTTCTGAAAACCATAAATGCCAATGTTCTTAAATCATGCAAATGTAATTATCTCACATTGAATGGTCTTATTAAAACTCATTTATTATATTCACATTAATCCTCTTCCACCATACCTCTTGAGTGGAGGCAACTGAACAGTTTTAAGCTTCACCTTCCAGGAACATCCTGTCACTTAAATAGGTCAATTCCCCCAGGAAATTAGTACCCAAGGGAAGGACAGAGTTTTCTCCCAAGGCCCTGGAACAACTTGCCAGTAAGAACAACATCTAATAGGAAACTCCAGGAAAATAGGGATAGTGACTGACTGTGGTCCAAGAAGTTTGTGTCCAGTTAAACAAGTTTGTAGGATTTCTAAAGGTTAAATCTCCTTTCCTTTATTTGACCCAATCCCACATCCTTGAACTCTTGGCATTTGTAACAACTTGGATGGCACTGGAGAGGATTTTGCTAAGTGAAACAAATGAGCAGGAGAAAGATAAATACTGAATGATTTCACTCATAGTTGATATAGCAAAACAAAACGAAAGCCAAAGCTAAACTAAACAATCCCTAGACATTTGACTGTAAAATGGAGGTGACTGTAAGGGAAAGCAGAGTATGGGTAGCAAAGGGGAGAGATGCCCAATGGACTATAGTGGTGAATATGGAAGCCTTGGTGGTGGCTGTGGTGTGGTAACATGTCTGAAGAGGTGAGAATCTATACCTGCAAATCATGGATGGTGTCATGACCAATGTTATCTCTATTTTGACAAAAAGTTTAGAATTAAACAAAAAAAAAATCAAGCCATTTGACCCTATCTTTAATCCTATAAAAAAATCCCAATTAACTTTTAAAGAGGTACAATTTTTATTCAGGAAACATTGTTTTTGTGTCAATCTTTCTGCTGGCCAAAGCAAAATGAGAATGTGTCAAATTCTTTACTCTGAAGGAAAGTGCTGTATAAAGCTTATCATTTATATTTCAGTGACTTTAAAATTAAAACAGAAAATATAAACCAATGATTTCATAAGTACACAAATACATGGGATTTTTCTTCTACTTCTTATGTGGAGAGAGAGATTAGAATAGAAAAGGAAGGAAAAGAGAGGTAGAACAACAAGGAAACAGAGCAAGTGTATTTTTTTTTCTTTTTTTCTTGATTGCACACACATGCAAACATAATTTTTCACATCATTGTATATACCCTGAGGTACTCCCATTACCACATCACTCCTCAATGTCTTCTTGATCTCACAGGCTCATCCTGCCCCTGATTTCACCCTTCCTTCCTCTCCCTTGGTGTGTGCTTTTGTTCTTTTTTTAAAAATAATTTCACATCTCTGTGATCTCTGGGGTTCACCCCCCCCCGACCTTTCCAACCCTGCCCCCCTCCCAAGTTGTGTACTTCGATTTGGTTGTTGGCTTGTTTTGACTTTTATTCATGGCTTTTTGTTTATCTTTCCCATGTCCCATGTAGCAGTGAAACTATTTGGTTTCTGTCTTTGGTTCTGCTGGCAGTTTGTTAGTTACAACTTTTTCTTATCCTTTTGTTTATTTTTTCTATATCTGACATAAAAGTCAGACCATATTGTATTTCTCTTTTTCTTTCTGGCCTATTTCTGCTGACATGATTCCTTCTAGCTTCGTTCATGTTGCCACAAATGGCATGAGTTTGTTTTTTTTTTTTTTTTTTTTTTTTTTTTTTTTTTTTTTTTTTTTTTTTTTTTTTTTTTTTTTTTTTTTTTTTTTTTTTTTTTTTTTTTTTTTTTTTTTTTTTTTTTTTTTTTTTTTTTTTTTTTTTTTTTTTTTTTTTTTTTTTTTTTTTTTTTTTTTTTTTTTTTTTTTTTTTTTTTTTTTTTTTTTTTTTT